>NW_026505617.1:0-17604 GCF_026875155.1 Cherax quadricarinatus
CCATACTAAAACACGGCCCACCATTTAAACACACTACATACTTTGCATCCTTCTGACTGTCCGTCTTTTTATTTTTGGGCAATTTTCGCTTTGCGAGTTAACAAAAGGGCTTTGACCATCTGGTAGCCCGGGGGTTTTTAAAATCCAGCCGATCTTTCCCTTTGGGGGCCCTTTCCCCCACTCTCGAGGGAGGCTACTAGGACTGCCCTTTCATAGTCGCTGAAATAGGATTTGGCTAACAAAAG
Organism: Cherax quadricarinatus; assembly: GCF_026875155.1. Lineage (NCBI taxonomy): Eukaryota > Metazoa > Arthropoda > Malacostraca > Decapoda > Parastacidae > Cherax > Cherax quadricarinatus. Next base: position 246 of record NW_026505617.1, read on the forward strand.
GGAAAGATCCCTTTTTGTTAACAACTCCTGCCAGATGCCCTTCCCAGGAAATCGGGGAGGATTCTTTAAGATTACCATTGTTGGAAATCAAATGTCCATGAAAACATTCTCAATTGATTTGCTGCAATCAACTGTTGCTCCCAGTGGATTTTTTAAACCCACGCGGGAGCAGTACTTCCCCTCTTTGGGAAGAAGAGTTACTTAAACCCTCCTAAAGCATGAGTCTTGGAAAACGAAACTTCGGTGTTCCCCCAGTTGCACCTACGCTATCAAGCTCAGAGGACGTGTTTGGGCCAAAAAACAGTTTTTATGAAACACAGCATTTTTAATAAATTTTTTTGATAACATTAATCCCGGAAAAATTCTGACCTTAGAGCGTAAAGCACATAAATTCTCGAATTCAACAAAAATAAGGTAACTTTAAAATTAATACCGAGACACCGAGGGGGCCAAAACTCGTGTTAAAAATGCTTAAAATGTTTTGGCACCAGATGACACCGATCAAATTTCTCGGAACGCTTTGTCAGGTGACCAATGTTTCAGTTTTATCCTTTGGGGGCATAACAACAACAAATGCGTACAAAAGGGCAAATTTGTAGCATTTGCTCTGGCCAACATTCCTATGGGAATTTACCAATAAAAATGCACCGAAATTTTCCCTTTGTAAGGAAAACATCATGCTGTTTCGCTATTTGTCTGAAAGAAAAAAGGAAATGCAGAAAAATTTTTGACCCCAAAAAAACTATCCATTTCTAAAAAGACCACTCCCCAGGCACCCCCCAACCAGTCTCAAAAAATTCCTTCCCAGCTCCCTGGGTCAAGTGGGCTCCTCAGGGCTCTACCAATGGTTCCAAAGTTTGGAATTCAAACCCCCCTTGGGGCGCCCAAACTAACCCCCACTTTCAACAGAAAACAACAACAAGGTTCAGGTCGCATCTCATAGTCTCAGGTATCCACAGACGGGATTAAAAAAGAGCACAACTAATGTACTTGGGCCAAAGACACAGCAGGTGGGGATATTCAACTCTCCCCCTCGTGTTTTTAAAGATATGTTAAAGCTAAGGGGTCACCCCATCATATCCTGAAAATGTGAAGGCCCTTATGACCCAGCCTTCTCATAACAAGAAGTATGACCATACCTACATCTAAAAATAAGCCCAAGTCATCCCTGGGCCCCGGGGTCGCCCTCCTCGCAAAAACCCGTTGTCAACTCTTCTCACCCGATAATCAAGCCTAAATACAATGCCCCAGAAAGTGGTGCCTCTCTCCGCTATTGTAGCTGATCCTGTTGAACGGGAATTTCCCAAGGTAACTCACCTTTCCCACTATATTTTACTTGGGCCTCACGTCTCCCATTAACTCCCCCGAGCCTCTGCTTTCCTGAAACTGAGTAAAGCATACCTCATTTTATGAGAGATCTAACGATCTAACATTCTAATGAGTCTTTAATTTACTCCCTATGGATGAAGAGTGGCTTTTTTAATACCAAGCACCCGAAAAAGTTCCCTTTCCCATTGACAGTCCAGCAGGGAAGTAAAATAAACACAGAAAATTTTCAGGCGTTCAAACGCTGTACACCGAAAAAAAAAGAAATAATGGGGATTAAAATTTTTCCCCAACTTTGTTAAAACATTTCTTTAATAACCTTTTACCTTCTTGGGGTTGAACTACATAAACAATCCCGATGTTAATTTTTAAACAGACAGCTGCAAGATATCAACATATTAAATTACGTGATACTGTACTGTTGAAAATCGAGGGCCCGTTTAGGGGTGTACCACTGGTAAATTGGGATAACTTTTTAAAAAATTTCATTTGATGAAGATAACTTTCTTGAATAGAACAAAAACCGTCGCAGGGACAACATGATAGAACTGGATATTTTCCCCCGAACAGCCTATATAATCAATTCCTCTACATGGGAAATTTTAAGCAAATTTTCCAACAATTTTAGCTGGAGTTTTAAAATGCTCTCACCCTGCCCTTTTTTAATGTGGAGCTGGTATTCCACTGGGTGACTTAAAAGGAAAACAACTTTTTAATATCATGACGGGCCTAGAAACTTGTCATTTCCCAAAGGCCCATTCTTCAAATCGTACATTGGACCTCATCCAGGAACACCAATATAGTACAAACAAACAGAGACTGGACATTTTCACGTCTATATCTCCGGGTGGAAATGTAGGATCAACATACCCTGTTATAATACAACTACAAATTTCCCCTTTTTAGAAAACCGAAACTCCAAACCCCCATTTTAAACACCCTAGGATTTGACCCCTTCAGGGCATATCGGGGTGAGGATAAAAAAAATTGGTTTTGGGAAAATCTACCTTCAGGCAATTGTATGCAACAGTCCCTGCACAATCAAATAATTGAAGCTACCAATGAAACTTTCCAAATTAGCTTCCAAAAAAGATAAACCAAAAAATATAAACCTACTAGAGAAATAGAGCCCTTTTAAAAAATTTATCAAGCAGAATGTCGAAGGGCATCTTAAAACGCGACAACCACCACAGCTACATTGCACCGTTTAAGGCAAAAATTTTTTTTAACAGATTAGCAACACAAACGAGACATATGGAAATTTTTTTTTTCAAGCAATCAATATAAACGTGAACCAAAAAATTTTTGGAGTAAATCCGACAACTTTGGGGGGAAAGCACAAGGCTCCTAACTACCTAGTTAATACATTCACTGATGAGGATGATGAAGAGTTGAAATTAAACTTGACGATCCACAGGACCAGGCTAATTTGATGGGTGATGTAGGGGAGAAAATTCTCTCTCATAATAACAGTCGTAAATTTTAATAATAATCATTATCAGTTAGTAAATGAATGGAGAGATGAGAACTTGGATGATCTACAACCACTACCTACCATCGATACTTCAACTCTTGAAGATACCCACCCGCTTACTAAAACCATTACATTCTAGAGATAAGTCAGGTTATTGGAAGAATGAGAAAATAGAGCCCCGGGCCTCTCGGGAATAACAATGAAACAAATAAAGTACCTACCTAGAAATTGCAAACAGTCCTTGGTAAATATCTTTAATGCCATCTTGGCCTCAGGACATTTTCCAGTTGTTTTTAAGACTGCTAGGATGATCTTCTTGCTAAGCCCAATAAAGACATTCACCAACCTGGGAACTATAGACCTATATCTTTACTTGAAGTCACTGGAAAATTTCTTGAGAAAGTAATTTCCAACAGATTGAATTACTATATGGAGTTTAATCACTTGTTTACTGAAAAACAATTTGGCTTTAGAACACTGTGGCATGCAAAGAGTACGTAACCTTTATTCGGCGCATGGACACACCCTCATTTACAGGCTATCTCCCCAACCCACGAACCGGGTTTTGCTAAGAGTTGATGATGGGGCCCCATCGTTCAACTAGTGACCAGGTTCTAGCCAATAAGAAGGTGGGATTGACAATCGCAGAGGTTATGTGGATACCGCTCTCCTGTCTGCCCTTGTCATTCCCACTCTAGAGCTGGTTGAAGCACGGTCTGCTATCTTGTGGCTTCTATTTCTGCCTTGCTTACCGTGGAGTGCACTATATTTATCACTGTACATAGTGTACAATTGCTGTTATAATTGGGGAAGGATAATATAAGTCCCAAACTTTTTCTACTGTGTTTTTTTTGCTCCCATTACACCTGGATAAAAGGGCCCTTTGAAATCCTAGGTTGTAATATGGGTAGCCTGTCCGAGAGCTGGACTTAGAGAAACGGTTGAGCTTAGGGTGAAGCTTGTAGCAGGAACATTGTGTAGCTTGCTGTTTCGCTTCCCCTTTACAAATTTTGCGTGTCAGTTGCTTATGATCAGCCTTGCTATTGGGTGATCGTTCAACAAGCTCGCTACTAGCTTGTTTTAGTGTGCTCGCTTCGCTAAAGGTCAATCTTGTGTGCAGTCGGCTTTGCTTGTATGCGTATTCCTGCAATCGTACTGTGCATAGCAAGCGTGTTCTGCAAATTAACGGTTTACGTTGGGGTATTTGTACTGTGCATAGCGAATAACTTATGCCACCTAGACGATCAGACGCCTGGTGTCGGCATATACTTTGCAAAACCTACCTAAATTGTCCCTACAGCGTTGTTGGCAAATTGGCTCGTTCCATTGGCATTCCCTATAAACGCACTCTCACCCGCTGCGCAACTTGCGTTCACTTATTGCTGACATACTTTATTTAAGAAGAGATGGCACATCAAACTCCTCCCTCTACGGGAGCTAGGGAAAAAACTCTTATGTTCTCGCATGAGGAAGATGATACACCTACGGAGCAAAATGGTCAGTAAGGTGCAGCTGGGTTTTCTCGAGGTGAATCAGCGTCGTTGGCACTTGAGCTGGCAAAAATCACGCTGGAGCAAACTAGGGAACAGAGACATTCGCAAGGGAAGAATTTGATAGGGAAAGAGAAAGGAGACAGTTTTCGCCCTTCTGTAAACGATTTCAGTTTTCAAAAAAACAGTACAAGCTTGTTCCCCCGCTTTAAATGAGGCCGAACCAGAGCAATTTTTCGAAAGCTTCGAAAATCAGCTCGAGCCTTTGAGGTGGCCGAACAGCAACTGGGCAGCGTTGGTTCAAGACAGCATTATTGGGTAAGGCACAGGATTTACGTCGTAATTAATTCTGACGCTGAATTCTCTGATTTTCAAGTAGTGAAGACCACAGTGTTGGAGCATATACATGTATCCCCAGCTAAATATCATATAAGACCTTCAAATTGGGAACTGGCGGCAGCTTGGTCAATCCCTGGTGGACTTTGTGAGATCCAGCAAACCAAAGCTTTTACCAGCTGGTATACAAGCGAGTGTGGTCTCTAACTTTGAGGAGCTGTGCAGCTTATTCTGAATTGATAACCAGCTGGAGTCTGTGGAACCAGAGGTTCTGCTTTCTGCAGGATCGTGACTAACCACTGCATGGAGGCGGGCCAGGTTGGCTGATACCTTCGAAACGAACCGATCCTTGTCCAGCGTCCCTCTCTCTTTTCAACAGTCTGGCGTGAGCAGAGATCGACAACATTGTAGAATGATGTGCCAGCCCGGAGGGAGAGCGTCTACGTCATCCAACCAAGCCACCTGGTGAGCCACGCTTCTCAACATATGTCCCCCCTGCGGAGAGGCAAACTACTATGAGCATCTCGACAAACAATATCCCAGAGAGGCACCAGCCAGAAACGCGACAACCACTGCAACGTTCATCAGGGAGTAAAGGGCAAGCCTGTCGTCTGCTTCAGGTGGCAATAAAGTAGGTCACATCAGTTCTCAACTGCCCCCAAAAACCTCAACCCATCGGGAAAAATTCTCTAATATCCCTAGTAAACATGTCCCCTAGAGAAGTAAAATAGGTATGAACCCTTATTATTGCGAAAATCTTATTTCCCCTCAGGGAAAACTCAGCCCACTAAAGTAAATGACTTTAGAGATACTGGAGCATATGCTCACGTTGTCAGAGAAGAATATACCCCTTTCAGAGAATACTTCTTTGAATTCCTCAGTTTTATTGAAGCATTTGGAGGAGCTATCTTTTCGTTCCTTTGCATAAAATTATTGTACAGTGCAAATATTACACTGGGTACTTGACTGTATGGGTCTCAAAAGATTTCCCATGAAAAATGCCATGTTATTACGGTAATAACATTACACTGTTACTTCTGTCCTGAACCTATAATGATCATGCTCTCCAGTGTTGGCCATAACTCGGGGCAACATCCCAAGGGTTGTCTGGATAAATGTTGACCTATCCTTGTGACGACACCGATCTCGAATAGCCACGTTGTTTTATGGACACACCGCCGGTCTCGTAAATCAGTGAACAGACCCCGACAAGCCTTCTATTCCCAGGTTGCAGGATTGCCAATGTCTGTTTCCCATGCCCGAGGACTGTCCTCCCGGGAGAACAACGAAAGGACCCTTTCTTTAAAATTCGCTTTTCAGGCAGCCATGGTAAATCCTCTTTGGGTCATCCAGTCAGTATGAAGTTAGAAAGGATTATTTTGGTTTGCACTGAGACTGGTAAGGAGATAGAGAGGCGGCAATATACGACAGGTTAGTGGTTCTCAACCAAGTATAGAACTCAGATATAAATATATGCTCATAATTCGTCATCAGGAGGTCACTTAGGAATTACAAAAACCTTGTTATAGATCACAAAAGAATTTTATTTGCCAAAATTAAAGAAAGATGTGAAGAATCAATTAGGTGTTGCCGAGAATGTCACAAGTTGGAAACCTGGACATTCCTTTAACCTGCACCTCTCCAACCCATACCTCCTGCTGATGGAGAACTTTTGCAGATTTAATTATAGATTGTTTAGGTCCACTAACCTAAGTCCAAAGTCTGAAATCAGTATTTATTTACAAATTATGGATAAAGTAACCAGATTATCCTGAACGATCATCCAATGCCGGAGTATCAATACTAAAGCTATTCTCAAAGCTTTAACAAAATTCATTTCTGTGTTTTGGCAGTCCCTAAAACTATACAAAGTGATCAAGGTACAACTTCACTGCCAAAGCAATTAGGGAAGTATTAACTGGTTAGGGATAATTCACAACTTTTAATCCACTGCTATCACCCTCATCCCAAGGCGCCCTTTGGAAAGATCCACCAAACATAAAAACAATGATGAGAAGTTTTGCATGCAGTTTCCGACAGATTGGGATGAATCTCTACCTTTGTGCGTACTCAGTACGAGAGACGGTGCAAGAGTCTACAGGGTATAGTCCTTTGGAGCTGATTCTTTGGCATCAATGTACGAGGTCCTATTCGGTGCTCAAAGAAGGATGGATGGGGAGAAAGACGTTAAGCTCAGCCCTCACAACCCGTCCTTCAAGGTTGCAGGTGCGATCGTGATTAGCCACGGCTAACCTAAAGAATAGCTCAAGAAGATGAAACAAGGTATGCACAAAAGTGCACAATCCGCTCCTTCCATCCAGGAGACAAGGTGTTGGTGCAGGACTATACCTAGGCCACACCTTGAATAGCTAGAGTTACGGACTATGCAGATAAAGTAGATTATCGATTTAAATTATGTGGTAGCTCAGATTGATATAGCCTCAAAAACCAAAGATGGGCTTTATCACATTTAATCAAATCAAGGCCTTTCATACATACCAATAAAGTCCCAGTAATGACTCTGTCCTCTACCTCTGAGGACGACCTCTTGACTCTTGCACTCTATCACTGAAATTAATTACTAATCTTTCAAATTCTGTCCTCCTCAAGGCCCCTAGCCGTTAATGGATGGATTTATCTGAAGATACAAGCAACAAATTTTTAACCTGAGCATCTACAGTCTTCCTAAAATATTTTTTCGATGTGCCCGAAAAAATGTACGTTAGGTTACCATGAGTAGATGTGGGGAAAAATCTAAACCAATTAAACCCTGCCCCCTACAGAGCTAATCCTGAAAAGCAAAGGCTACTTCATCACAGAAGGTTGACTTCTTGTTTAGAACCATGTTTAGTGAGGAGTCATCTAGTCCATGGCTTCTCGGCATCCTAGTAAAAAAGGGCTGACATGGAGGGTTTCGTATGTGCACAGAACTACCGTAAAGTGAACGAGGTCACAATCACAGATGCTTACCCTCTTCCTCGTCTGGATTGACGTAATTGACTTTGGTGGTAAGGCTACTTTTGTGTCCAAAATTAGATCTCCTTGCAGGTTACTTACAGGTAAACCTTTGACAGATAAGCGAAGGAAATCTCTGCCTTCGTAAATTCAGGAGGTCATTATCAGTATAACAGTTACCCCCTTCGGAATGAAAAATTCCCCTCTTCATTCCAGAACTCGTCCATCAAGCTATTAAAGGACTTGAGGCACGGCAGCATAACCTAGATGATATTGTTGTGGTGTCTGATACTTGGGATCAACACCTACTTAGACTAAACTCTGTTTGAGACCTTAAGAATTCCAATTAACAGTTAAATTATTCTAAATCTTACTTTGGCCAGGCACTATCACTTTTTCAGTAGGCATGAAGTAGTAGGGGTAATGTTGGCAACCTAAACTTGCTAAAGTTCTTTCTATTAAAGATATCCAGTTCCTCATGATAGGAAATCTCTTCAACGTTTCCTAGGCATGATAGGAATTTTACAGAAGATATCTGAAGAATTTTCTCAGATATTGTAGCCCCTCTTACCTTTTAACCAGTCATAAAGTTCCTTTAAATTGACGTCAGATTGTAACACCTGCTTTAAATAAAGAGCAAAAGATATATTTGTTTTTTGCTCTGCACCCATTCCTCGCTGTCTCCAACTTCTCCAAACCTTTTTCATTAAAGGTTTGATGCTTGTGATCTCTGGGGTTGGGGCGGTACTATAACAAATCGGGAACAAGGAGCTGCAGACCAATCGCATACTTTTCAGCTAAGTTCCAGCCACATCAGAGAGCCTTACTCTACCATTGAAAAAGAAGCCCTCGCGCTGGTAATGGCCTTTGGAGCATTTTCGAGTTTATGTGGGCCAGACATCGCAGGTGTCAAGTCTACAGTGATCACAACCCTTAGTCTATCTCCAAGCAATGAAGAATCACAACACAAGGCTTATGCGTTGGACGCTCAGGCTGCAGCCTACAATATCAAAAATTCATTATATTGCCGGCAAAGAAATGTGTTGGCAGACTCATTGCAAAGAGTTCCTCGTTTATTATTTTTATTTAGGTTAGTATTATTTGTGGTAACCCCTTTCAAGCTCTTTTTTTTATCCCCTGATGTGGGGTTTTTTTTTTTAGTGAGGGGATGCGGGCAACGTCCGCCTGTATCTTGGAGACCTAATGCTAGCCTGTCTGACTGCTGTCTCACTCTAGTTTAGGGTTTGGCTTTTGGTCACTAGGAAAGCTGAGCTCTAATCTAAGAGTTGGATGGTGGAGAGAAAGGCGGTCCCATTTATTTTGTGCCATGGCGGCACGGTTACCACTGGAGGTGGCAGCCTAATCCTGAACCTTCTCGGGGTGGGGGTGTGGCATGCAAAGAGTACGTAACCTTTATCGGCGCATGGACACACCTCATTTACAGCTATCTCCCCCAACCAGCAGTAACACAGGTTGCTAAAGAGTTGATGAATGGGGCCCCCATCGTTCAATCCTAGTTACCAGGTTTCTAGCCAATAAGAAGGTGGGTTGACAATCGCAGAGGTTATGTGGATACCGCTCTCCTGTCTGCCCTTGTCATTCCCACTCTAGAGCTTGGTTGAAGCACGGTCTGCTATCTTGTGGCTTCTATTCTGCCTTGCCTAATCAATGGGAGTGCCACTATAAATTATCACTGTACATAGTGTACAAATTGCTGTATATAATTGGTGAAGGATAAAATAAAGTAAACTTTTTTCTACTGTGTTTCTTTGCTCCCATTACACCTGGGATAACAGGCCATTTGAAATCCTAGGTTGTAATAAACACATAGAGGTACCAACCATGCAATAAATGTTATTTTTGACACCGTCGAGGGAGTCTAAAACAGCAGGGCAATCTTGCCTTAATTGCCACCAGAGATGTTCATAAAGCTTTTGAAGTAGCTTATGGCATGATGGCCTTATATACAAACTCATTGACCTACCAGCCATAACTGACTATCTCAGAGTAATTTATAATTTTCTTAACATCAAAAGAAAAATCATCCCACCCTTTTCATAGGCAGAGTCGACAGAACCTTTTATACCACGGCTGGTGGTCCCACAAGGTTCTTGTCTCAGTCCACTTCTGTTTTAACATTTATGTGAAATGACCTTCCTCAACCAGAGTTTAATGACACAATTGTTGACACAGTTTGCAGATGAATGTTATTCATGTCGTCTCCATCAACTCCAGTAACAGGAAAATACAAGTATGAGAGAGTCATAAAAAAAATGAATATTGAACTTTCTTCGAACATCTAATTGGGAGAAGAAATGGAAGAATTACGACTAATCCTGACAGGACCTTGTTAAGCACGATAGGATGTTTTGCATCAACCATTGAAGATAAAGGGGTATCTCCATCAGATGTACACCTGTAGCCATTAAAACCCTAACAATATCTTGTTATATGAATAGACAGGCTGGCTCCACTCACATCCTCATGTAACTAAAAAACTAAACCACAGCCTAAGCCGGTCTTAGCAACTTTTTCAGATTCAATCAAGCCCCTCAGCATGTCAAAAAACATCTTATAAAATGATATAAGACTTATACTCGAATACCCTTGTGTCCCAATGTCATTAACAACAAGACCAACATGCAACGTTACAAAGGGTCCAAATAGAGCTCTTCGCTTTATTACCGATACCTGAGGAGAGACAGAGTTAAACTGGCAGATTAATCACACACAACAATATATTCTGCCATAAATGTACGCCTTGGAACAACCCTAAAAAAGAAACAACTTTATATACAATGCCAGCAAGAACTATATACATGCATATAGAGAACATCCTATACAAGTGATAAATACCACTGATTACACCATCAATACTCCTTCTCACAGGACACAAAGAAGACTCCACCACAGAGGGTTCGTCGTTTTATTCATAAAGTTGATTACCCTCGACCCATGATTTTGAGCAACTTACCCTGATTAAGAAGATTGGATACCACCAAACCCTTCTATGTATACTGAAAATACATCGCCCTCCAATTAGGGAGACATCTTAAATAACTTTCTAATGTAAAATTATGCATTTGACTATTGTTGGACCCCACCATTAAAAGCTATTGTCATCGAAATTATAAACTGGCCAGAAAATTATTGCCTTTCTTGTTGTATAAGTATCCGTTTTTGCAATCGGGGAAAAAAAAAAAAAAAAAAAAAAAAAAAAAAAAAAAAAAAAAAAAAAAAAAAAAAGCAATTGCAACTTGTAAAATTTAAACTACCAATTCAGAGTCATGTAGTTATATACCTATTATATCTATGGACTCTGATGGGTTAGTATTATACCCCTTAAAGAATAATCTATCAATTCACATACACTTTTTAAATTGCACCAAAGTGGTTGGGCCAGTTACCTTTTATATCCTACCTCTCCCCCCCCTCCCACCCTTTTCCAATATTTCCATCCTTACCCATCCTTCTTCCTTACCCATCTTACCAAAGCTCTGGTCATCAGATCCAGATGCTCCATATTCTCCTCCACCACGATGCTGTGAACACTAACTCCAAGGCCGAGGGACTGATTACCTCATCTTTTGTATATAGTTCTACTGTCTTCTTATTATGTCCTAGAATCTGTATTGATAAAGCCACTGGATGGCGAAACGTCTACAATAAAGATATCCAGATGTTGCACATGTGTCTTAACTTTCATATTGTCGGTATTTTAAACCTTCCTTGCACAACTTGTCAGACACTGCATCATCATGGAATCTTGGTTCAGAGGACATCTACAAGACCATAAAAGTTATTACTTGGGTAACATAAAAATAGGTTGGACAAATATAGACTGGAAGGAGGCAGCTTGTTTCAGTGTTCACTCTCTGTGCTTTGTGTAGTATAACAGGAGAGACTATGTGATGGCAGGATTTACTGTTTACAGGAGGATTCTTGCTAAGACCGGAGATGGTGAAGCTGCCGTTGTTTTGTTTAATTGTATTCGAAACAGCAATCAGTACTGATTCAAGGCACTTGCGTCTGCGGAAATTAGTTTCTTTGATCACTAATTGGGCGTCTCTGAATTTCATGAGATGATTGGTGGGAAATTTTGGTGTTTTACACAGGGGTTTGTTCAGGTTATCGTTCCTACATGCGTAAATGTGTTCATTGAGGCGGGTGTCGAGGTTTCTTGCTGTTTCACCTACGTAGATCTTGTCACAGCCTCCACAGGGTATAGTGTAAACTCCTGCATTGACTGGTTCGTGGTGCTTGGGTTTTGTCCTGGTTAGACCCTTTATTGAAGTGGTACAAGCGATGGCGACTCTGGTGTTAGCTTGTGAAAGTACTTTTGAGACGTTTAGTGCAACCTGGCTGTTGGGAAGAATTATAACTGTGTTGGGAGCGGTGTTGATGCCTGGAGAATTGATGATCTGAAGAGCTCTTTTCTTGCAGTCTTTGATGAAAAAAGAAGGAAATTGTAACTCAGTGAATGTTTGGTGAATGTAAGTGCATTCCTCGTCAAGAAACTCAGGACTACAAATTCGGTATGCTCTTAGGAAAAACCCGATGATGATGCCTCTTTTGGTCTTGGTATCTTGACTGGAATAGAAGTGTGTGAGATCATTTTTATTGGTGGGTTTTCGATTAACTTGAAATCTTAGGTTGTTGTCTACTTCAATCAAGTCAACAAAATCTCCGGGAGGTAAAGGAAGATTAAGGTCCTGGTTGACTTTACGTCGTAGAACCTCGATGGCTTTTTTGGTAGGTACTTTTGTGAAGAGGGAAGTCACATCCAAACTGCTAAGTTTCTTGTTACGGATGGAGAGGTTACGGATGCGGTTGAGAAGGTCGCCTGAGTGTTTAAGATGAGCGGGGCTGATGGTCCCCAGAAGGCAGGAAAGATGTTTGGCAAGAACTCCGGCTAGTTTGTGTGGAGCACTGCCTATTCCTGACGTGATTGGTCTGAGAGGAATATTGTGTTCGAGGTTCTACGACGTAAAGTCAACCAGGACCTTAATCTTCCTTTACCTCCCGGAGATTTTGTTGACTTGATTGAACTCTGTGTTAATTTCAACTGTTTTTCTTTCAATAACAAGCTCTACAAACAAACCTACGGCATGGGAATGGGATCCCAAATAAGTGCCGTCCTAGCCAACTTATACATGGAACACCTAGAGTCCGAACACTTCGCCAACATCATCCCTTCAAGCGTCACTTGGTTACGTTACGTGGACGATGTCCTCGTAATAACTCCAAAACGTTTTGGTGTACGGGATCTTCAGGCAAGGCTCAACGCAGTTGAACCAGCGATTCAGTTTACGCTAGAAGAAGAGTCCAATGACAAGCTACCTTTCCTCGACGTCCTCATTCACAAAGTAGACAACAACCTAAGATTTCAAGTTTATCAGAAACCCACCAATAAAAATGATCTCACACACTTCTATTCCAGTCAAGATACCAAGACCAAAAGAGGCATCATCATCGGGTTTTTCCTAAGAGCATACCGAATTTGTAGTCCTGAGTTTCTTGACGAGGAATGCACTTACATTCACCAAACATTCACTGAGTTACAATTTCCTCTTTTTTCATCAAAGACTGCAAGAAAAGAGCTCTTCAGATCATCAATTCTCCAGGCATCAACACCGCTCCCAACAAAGTTATAATTCTTCCCAACAGCCAGGTTGCACTAAACGTCTCAAAAGTACTTTCACAAGCTAACACCAAGTCGCCATCGCTTCTACCACTTCAATAAAGGATCTAACCAGGACAAAACCCGAGCACCACAAAACCAGTCAATGCAGGAGTTTACACTATACCCTGTGGAGGCTGTGACAAGATCTACGTAGGTGAAACAGCAAGAAACCTCGACACCCGCCTCAATGAACACATTTACGCATGTAGGAACGACAACTTAAACAACGCCTGTGTACAACACCGAAATTCCACCAATCATCTCATGAAATTCAAGACGCCCAATTAGTGATCAAAGAAACTAATTTCCGCAGACGCAAGTGCCTTGAATCAGCACTGATCGCTGTTTCGAATACAATTAAACAAAACACGGCAGCTTCACCATCTCCGAAGTCTTAGCAAGAATCCTCCTGAAACAGTAAATCCTGCCATCACATATCTCACCTGTTATACTACACAAACACATTACTGAGAGTGAACACAGAAAAAAACCTGCCTCTTTCCTGTCTATATTTGTCCAACCTATTTTTATGTTACCCAAGTAATAGCTTTTATATCCTTTTACTCATGTACGAATTAATTGTTCTTCCTTATTGTATTATTTTTTTTTACTACTACTACTACCACCACTAGTGAACAAGGGAAAATGTTACCTCACTAGTATTGCACCTCACTCAGAGCCTTTATATACCCTCTGTGTCCATGTATTGTTTGTAATGGCTTGATAAAGCTCCGGGAGAGCGAAACGTTGCCACAATAAATGTCACATTAGTTGCACTTGTGTCCTATTATTTTACAAATACATAACAGTAATAGGGAAAAAGCAAATGTAAAAACAAAAGAGATGAACGTTCAAGTTATTGTAAAAATAAGATTAGTATTCATGGAAATAGTGAGACAGTTCATTAACACCGTAATATAACACATATTCCAGTAGCAGGTACTATGTTATTCAGAGCTTTAAGCCAAAAAAGAGGGCACTCCGTACTGTGAGACAAATGTCGTGCCTAATTAATGATTGGGATATAGTTAGGTGAGGAACAACCTGTTTAAATTTTCAGCGAATCGAAATATACTATAATGTTGTAGGTCAGAGGAAACAACCAATAATCTAATAGTGCAAGAGTAACTGTTTATATTAGAGAAGAGGGTGGCACTTGTTATGATAAAGAATTACTGCTTAATTTACAGAGAGGAATTGGTGAAGGGTTAAAGTGTTAATCATTGGGGGGAGAGGGACACAGTTGTTTTAATTCAGGGATTGCAATATAAAAGATGGAATACTTTTTTCATAACTAGTTAGGGTGACAGTTTGAGAAATGCTAGTAAAGTAAGAGAATTTAAGATCAACATAATAAAAATATGGATACAAGACAACAGGATGAAGCTGTATCCCAGCCCCCTAGTACCACATTTACTTGACACTTCCATTCTCTTTACTCGCTAATGAAGCAACTTATTCTTTTCAGTAAATGTAAATTCTGTTCTATGACAACAAACCAAAATAAATAACGCAAGCTGAGTAAAATGAGAAGTTAGGATTTTTGTTAAATCATGGCCTGGTCTTGGTATTACCCAGTCCTCTTTCGATCATCGAACTAGGCTTGCTTCATGTTGCGAGGACATACGATGGTGTGGGTGCCTCAGAGCTAATTTTATTCTACTCCCTGTTTGGTGTAGCAGCCTTCACAAGCAGTGTTTGTTTGTGAAGGCTAGTACACCAAACGGGAGCAGCATGAAATTAACTCTTAGACACCCACACCATCGTATGTCCTCGTAACATGAAGCAAACCTAGCTCGCTAGGCTCACCTTCCTTGCAGGAGTGTATGTCCAGTGGTTTAGGGCGACGTGAATTTTCGCTTTTCCCACTAGCGGGCTAAATAACATGGGTTCGATCCCCTGGCTAGCCAGAATTTGTTATTGATATAAATTATTTGTTTATTTATTTATTTCTATCTCTCTCTCTCTCTCTTCTCTCTCTCTCTCCTCTCTCTCTCTTCTCTCTCTCTCTCTATATATATAATATATATATTATATATATATATATATATATATATATAATATATATATATATATATATATATATATATATATAAATATATATATATTTCAACAAGTCGGCCGTCTCCCACCGAGGCAGGTGACTCAAAAAGACAGAAAATCCCCCAAAAAGAAAATACTTTCATCATCATTCAACCTTTTCACCTGGCTCGTACATAATCACTGTTTTTGCAGTGGCGCCTAGATACAACAGTTTAAAAGCAAAATATAAAGATATATAACACATTCCTCCAAACTGCCAATATCCCATACCCCTCCTTTAAAGTGCAGGCATTGTACTTCCCATTTCCATTACTTAAATCCTGCTATATAAAAATAACCAGTTTCCTTGAATCCCTTTACTAAATATTACCCTGCTCACACTCCAACAGTTCATCAGGTCCCAAAAACCATTTGTCTCCATTCACTCGTATCTAACACGCTCACGCACGCTTGCTGGAAGTCCAAGCCCCAAGCCCACAAATCCTCTTTACCCCCTCCCTTCAACCTTTTCAAGGACGACCCCTACCCCACCTATCTTCCCCTACAGATTTATTCGCTCTCCATGTCATTCTACTTTGTTCCATTCTCTCTAAATGACCAAACCACCTCAACTCCCTCTTCAGCCCTCTGACTAATACTTATATTAACTCCACACCTTCTCCAAATTTCGACACTCTGAATTTTCTGTATAATATTTACACCACACATTGCCCTTAGACAGACATCTCCACTGCCTCCAACCTACTCCTCGCTGCAGCATTTACAACCCAAGCTTCACATCCATATAAGAGAGTTGGTACTACTATAGACTTTATACATACCCTTCTTTGCCTCCATAGATAGCGTTTTTTGTTTCCACAAATACCTAAATGCACCACTCACCTTTTTTTCCTTCATTAATTCTATGGTGAACCTTATCCTTCATAAACCCATCCGCTGATGCGTCAACTCCCAAATGTCTGAAATATTCACTTCTTCCATACACCCTCTCTCCAATGTGATATCCATTTTTTCTTTATCTAAATCATTTGATGCCCTCATCACCTTACTCTTATCTATGTTCATTTTCAACTTTCTACCTTTACACACCCTCCCAAACTCGTCCACTATGCAACTTTTCTGTAGAATCTCCCATAAGCACAATATCATCAGCAAAAAGTAACTGTGTCAGCCCCCATTTTGTATTTGATTCCCCATAATTTAATCCCACCCCTCTCCCTAACACCCTAGCATTTACTTCTTTTACAACCCCATCTATAAATAAATTAAACAACCATGGTGACATTACACATCCCTGTCCAAGACTTACTTTTACCGGGAAGTATTCTCCCTCTCTTCTACACACCCTAACCTGAGCCTCACTATCCTTATAAAAACTCTTTACAGCATTTAGTAACTTACTACCTATTCCATGAACATTAAAATGGTATAAAATACCGACAGGTTGTTAGGTAAGACACATATGCAACAGTTAGGTATCTTTATTTCGAAACGTTTCGCCTACACAGTAGGCTTCTTCAGTCGAGTACAGAAAAGTTGATAGAAGCAGAAGATACTTGAAGACGATGTAATCAGTCCATCACCCTTAAAGTTTTTGAGGTGGTCAGTCCCTCAGTCTGGAGAAGAGCATTGTTCCATGGTATGAAACAATATGGAGATGAAGTGACAGAATGGAGCCTTATATAGCGCCAAGAGGTGAGCCGTAGGTCACTAGGAGAGGTAAGAACTCAGATGTTGGGAGGACAGGTCCCTCTCAAATCCAGCCGTTCTCACTAGTAGAGGTTGTCGAAGTTGATTGTAGGTCTGTACCAAGATACCCTTGTGTTGCAGTGTCAGACAGATTGAACATTAAAATGGTATAAAATACCGACAGGTTGTTAGGTAAGACACATATGCAACAGTTAGGTATCTTTATTTCGAAACGTTTCGCCTACACAGTAGGCTTCTTCAGTCATAAGAACATAAGAACATAAGAAAGGAGGAACACTGCAGCAAAGGGCCCGTTGGCCCATACTAGCAGGTCCTTTACAATCATCCCACTAACAAAAAATT
>NW_026505618.1:0-17730 GCF_026875155.1 Cherax quadricarinatus
CCTTATGGGAACAAATTCGTTCGGTAACGGCACTCAAACAACTTTCTGGAACAAATTATGGCTGAAACTCAGGGTACCACTGTATGTGTCTGAAATTTGAGGCTACTGTCAAGGTGGATTCCTAAGAATTTTCCCTCTGTGAGTCTTGTAACAGGTGATCCATTTATCATTGTTAAGTGGAACACTTGCAGCTCTGTTTCCAAACTGAATGAAATAGCTTTTGTCAATATTGAGAGTAAGCTTGTTAGTCATCATTCAGGTAGATACTTTCTGTAATTCAGCACTTAGTGTTGGCTAGTATGACTGGGCTTCGGTGAGAGAAGACATATGTAGCATCATCTGCAAATAACATGGGTTTGAGTAGCTGAGATGCATTTGGTAGGTCATTGATGTAAATGAGAAAGAGAAGTGGGCCAAGAACACTTCCCTGTGGGACCCCGACTGTAATTGGTTGTGTGGAAGAGTTAGCTCCATTTGTGTACATATATTGGCTTCTGTTGCTAAGGTATGACTTTAGGTAGTTGAGGGAGTGCCCTCTTATACCATAGTTTGTTAATTTCATGTGCAACAAATCATGGTCAACTGTATCGAAAGCTTAACATAAATCATTGAAGATTCCCAGTGGGACTTCTTTTTTTTCTTGAGAGTGGTGTATATTAGTTCTAGCATGTGTATAATAGCATCATTTGTGTTTTTATTAGGCCTGAATCCAAGCTGAGAGGGGTTGAGTATGTTGTGGGAGATGAATTAATTTTTCAGAGATTTTAGAGAGAAGGGGTAAGTTAGGTATTGGCCTGTAGTTATTCAGGTCTGCTTGATCTCCTCCTTTGTGGATCGGGGTGACCCCTACTATTATGAGAATTGCCAGGAAGGTGGAGGATTCGATGAATTTGTTAAAGAGCGTTGCAATAATTGGTGACAGTACTTGAGAAGCTTTTTTGTACATAAAAGGTGGTAAGTTATTTAAATCTCCTGCCTTATTTTTAAGTGTGTTGATGATGAGTGAGACTTCTGTTGGGTTGGTCAGAGCTAGGAATAGTGTATTTGGGTAGGTGCCAGTGAGGTAGTCTTTTGGTGGGGTGTGTGAGCTTGGGATTGTGCTCACTAGGTTTTTTCCTATGGTGGAAAAGAAAACTCAGAGTCTGTTTTCTGTTTCAGTCGGTGGGAGTAGAGGATCATCTGGTTTTGTTAGTTTGGTTGTTCTGTTTTTGGATATCTTTCTAGTTCTTATAATTTCGGATAAGGTTTTCCAGGTCTTTTTCATATCACCTTTTAAGTCAAGGGAAGTACACATTTTCACTGACAAACTATGTTGTAATTAATATAAGAAAAATCTCTTGCAGGATTCACGGAAATTTGTTTGTGGTGGTATGAGAGGACAGTTTTACCAGTGTGATTTAGAAGGTCACATCCTTGATTCCTGGGAAGGGGTTAGAGTCCAGTGCCTCGCTATACAAAATGACGGAAAGACAGTTCTTGCTTCCGATACACATCATCGCATCAGAGGGTACCACTTTGATGAGGTGCAAGACCATAATATGTAAGTAATAATAAGCTTTTCCAGTATATTTTTTAAGTAAAATTGATTTAACTTAGTTTCAAGAGTAGGTATTATGGGTCCTCGATGTTCAAGAATCGGTAAAACATTGTGTGTATTTGTACTTATGCAGTCCTAAATTAAGGAGTTGATTGGTGGTTTGGTGAAATTTCATGGGCTGGGTGATAGCAGGAATAGAGGATTCTTATAACCATATAGAGTATCATGAAAGAGGAGACACAATAACCACATGGAGTATAACAGAACCACATACAATATCATAACTGAAAGCAGTGACAAAAGGATGCTAAAACTATCTCTTTACAAATTATGATGGAATGACAGAACGGTATCCAAGAGGAAACTTTTATAAATTGTGTAAGAAATTAAACTCTGAATTGGGACATTACAAACCTAGTTCTGCTACAGCTAGGTATTACAGTAATAATTTTATATAGTATTCACATTCTGTCATTTATGTAATGTACAATGAGTGATATAAGTGTTTCCACCATGTATATTGATACAGTACTACAAAAGTTGCCACTATCAACTTTATTTTGCAGCATTCAGGAAGACCACAGCATAATGTCCTTCACTCTTGATAATACTGGCAACTATGCTTTGCTTAATGTGGCTAATCAGGGAGTTCACTTGTGGGACCTACGCAATAGAACTTTAGTCCGCAAATTTAGAGGTCTTACCCAAGGTCACTACACGATACATTCATGCTTTGGAGGAGATAATCAAGACTTCGTAGCATCAGGAAGTGAAGGTAAGTCCTTCCTTGATATTTGTCTCCATTGCATTATTAAATAAAAAAAATTATTGTCTCATTCTTATACTCTTCTTCCATCAGTTTTTTTTATCTGTATATTCTCACTCCACACATCTTCCATGGCTCTACACAAGCATCAGTTTTTATCTGCCTCCCAGCAGCTCAAACTAGGCTCTGTCACTTGCTGTATAGTTTCTTTCATTACCTTACAGTCCTTGTGTTTGTAAACAGCCATTGTCTTACCTTTTTGTCCTATGTAGATTGAAGCACCTGTGCTACTTATAATGCCTTTTTCTTTAACATGATCTCCCTGAACATAGGTAAGAAACGTATTTTAATCTTGTTAATTTTTTCTACACACAATAAACCTGAAGTCATCCATTGCCTTCGTTTGCCATTGATTTTTACATATCTGTATCTGTCATTAGACATGAACTCTCTTCATTCATATGCAATAATGCACTGTCAAATGTCTCTAGTTTGGCACCCATTTTTTAACTATACTCAGTGTTGTGAGCCTGGTTTTGGGCCAAACAGTTCACTTTATGGAAACCTCTATTCTCAAAATGAATCCAATCGTAGAATCTTCATATAAGCACACATGTGTATAGGACTTTGCAAAAAAAGAATCTGATGAATCACTAGGAATACAACCAATCTGTCATTACATCCTAAATCCTTGATTGAAGAACTCCTTAAGCCCTTTAGCTTTTTGTGTGCTCATTTTCTATTACCCTGGGTACTGTCTCCATATTAACAGCTCATTTTTGCAATCATCATCAGTTAAGTACTTTTCTTGCTTGTCAGGTATGGTAGAGATTTTAGCTCTAAACATTACTGTATCATCAAGTAATGGAGCTAAACTTTATGTTGAAGTTTGTTGGGCCTAACAGTTCCTGCATTTAACTAGCAGGCCTGTCATAGATGATTTTCTTAAAACTCTAAAGGTATAAATTGTAGAGATAATAATTTCACTTCTGGTGAATGATTGGTAGATGATGTCCATTGAGGTATTTTTTTTTTTTTTTTTTTTTTCTGCTCACAAGAATGCATTGCCATACCACAAAACCTCTAATATGCATATGATGATGGATTCCAAGTAGACACTGCAGTTCATTTGCTATTTGAACTACATTTGAAATAAATGCAATGATAACAAATATATATTTATGAATACATCTATTTTTTTTTTAATTTAAGAAGTACAGTAATAAAGAAGTACAATACAGTGGACCCTTGGCTAACGCCTTTAATCCGTTCCAGAGAGCTAGGCTTTAACCGATTTAGCCTTTAACCAAATTAATTTTCCCCATAAGAAATAATATTGGCAGTTTGGAGGGATATGTTTGTGTATCTTTATACGTATATGCTTCTAAACTGTTGTATTCTGAGCACCTCTGCAAAAACAGTGATTATGTGTGAGTGAGGTGAAAGTGTTGAATGATGCTGAAAGTATTTTCTTTTTGGGGATTTTCTTTCGTTTTTGGGTCACCCTGCCTCGGCGGGAGACAGCCAACTTGTTGAAAAAAAAAAAATAATGGAAATCCAATTAATCCATTCCTGCTGTCAGGAGGCTTGACAAAATAGTAGTACTTCAATATGATGCTAATGTCAACTCTACAGCTTATTTATCTATCATAATTCATCTAATATGACATAATAAACAATATTAATAACATAGAAACATGATATTTACTCTAGAATAAATAAAATGTCAAATGTATGTGAGGATAAGTGATGGAAGTGTTGTTGTTGGGTTTATAATGGCCACTGAGAGAAGCCATACAAGCTTCTGCCACCACCACTATCCACAATCAATATATGAATGTAATTTATAAATAAGAAATATTTACATTTTAATTTATAAAAAAGTTTATTCAGGTATACACAGATACACTTACGTACATAGATTATCATACCTGGAGTTTACCTGGAGAGAGTTCCGGGGGTCAACCGTTCCGCGGCCCGGTCCGTGACCAGGCCTCCTGGTGGATCAGAGCCTGATCAACTAGGCTGTTACTGCTGGCTCCACGCAAACCAACGTACGAGCCACAGCCCGGGGGGGGGTGGGAAAACCGATTTTAGGGTTTGGGTCCGTCCCAAAGCTTGAAGACTCCCAGGGGTCTTTTGGTTTAACCCCCCCTTTATGTAGGGCGGGAGGCAGTTGAACAGTCCCGGGGGCCCCTGACATTATTGTATGGCCCTTAACGTGCTATTTGACACCCCTGCTTTTTCATTGGGGGGATGTTGCATGTCGCCAAGTCTTTTGCTTTCATAGTGAGTGTTTTTCGTGGGGCAATTTGGGTACTACCCCTTCTAGGTTTTTCCAGGTGTTTTTAAAAATACGTATCTCCCCTCCCTTTGCTTTCCGGGGGAAATACATTTTTAGGAACCTCAAGCGCCCTCCCAAAAAAATTGAGGTTTTTTTATCCCCGTTATGCGCGCCGTAAAGGGTTTTCTCTGTACATTTTCTAGGTCAGAATTTCACCTGCCTTAAAAAGGTCGTTGTGGCAGCAATATTCCAGCCTAGTTTAGAACAAGGGCCCTAAAGGAGTGTCCATGGGTTTGGCTTTCCCTATTTTTTGAAGGTTTCCCTTCATTATCCATCCTGTAAATTTTTCTAGCAAAACCGATTGTTACAAGGGTTTATGTTTCCTTGAAGGTGAGATCCCCCCGGCCCATGAACCCCCAGGTTTTTTGGCGTTGGCGTTTGCTCTATTTTGGGGCCAAAAATTTGTTTTGTACTCTTAAATTTTTAAATTTTCCTTTTGTTTACCATATCTGAGAAATTAAAAATTTCTCACCCGGTTGAACTTCATATTGTTTTCTGCACCCCCCTGAAAGATTTGGTTGTTTTTCCGCTTGGAGCCTTGCAGGTTGCAAGGGGAAAGACACTTTCATGCAGTTTTCGGGTTTCATCTGAAAAAGGAAGACACGGGCTGTGGTTGATTTTCCTTGTCTATGTAGATATGAGGTGGGGAAACAAGATGGGGGGCGAGTACTGTGTTTTTGGGGGAACAGAGCTTTTCACCGTAGCTGCCTCGGACTTTATCTGTTGCCCTACTACTCTCTGTTTTTCTTTAAAGTGAGGAAATTATAGATCCATCGACCGTTTTTTCCCTGTTTTTCCCCTTTACCAGGGCTTTTTTGTGCGCTTTTACCCATGGTTCACACTTATCGAAGGTTTTTGAAAAGTCTGTTTTAAATTTAATCTGCATTCTTTTGTCTTTTTATTTGCATCTGGGCCTTGTTTTAGTAAATCCAATAATTAGACGACATTTTTTTTTTTTTTTGGGGCCCCGGGTTTTTGTTTTAAACTGAGGGGTTTTTCTGAGGGGTGGTGTTTCTTGCTTCTTAGGACCCTTTTAAAGTTTTTTATGATATGGGTTTTTAATGAAAATGGGCCCGGGTATACTTTGCTTTTGTTTACTCCCCCCCTTTTTTGGGGGGGGGGCTTTTCTGTTTTTTTAGAAACCCTGTGGGACACCCCCGTGCCCAAATCCCTTCCCTCTCCATAGGTTTGGTAAAAGCTGGGTTGGATAGGGGGTTTTTCTTCCCAGTTTTTGTTTGAAAAAACCAGATTTTCCCCATGAGTCGGGCCCCCTGGGGCAGAGTGCTTTGGGCATTTTCTTTTTCCCCCTGTTAAAGTAAATTTTGGCCCGTCAGGTAACAAGGATGGGCTTGTTTTTAAAACCCCAAATTCGGGGGGCTCTCTCAAAAAAAATTCTTTTTGATCTTGACTCTCAGTCGGTTGTGGTTTTCTAAAAAACTGATCATTTTGGGGACTTGAGTATTTCACTTTTTTCCCCTTGCTGTATTTTGTGTAGGGCCCATCTTTTTTAAAAGTGGGGGCCCAAATACTGGACGTTTTTTTTCTCAACTTTGATTTGACATGGGGAAAAAAGAAATATTTTGGGGGTTTTTTTAGATTTCTTTTTTATGGCTTTTAGTTTTTCCCCGCTATTCCGACTCCTATAGTTTTCCTTTAGTTTAATTTTCGATGCTTGCTATTTCTCTGCCCAGTGTCCCCCTTTACCATTTCAGAAATATTGCTTTTTTTGCCGCTCTGTTATTCTTTTCCGTCGCTTGTAAAGGAGCGCCTGTCTCTTTCTATTTTTCAAAACTACTCCTCCTTTTTTTTAAAAGGAATTTAAACCTTTTGGGAAAACATCGAAATGCCACCCAAAAAAATCTGTTTAGGCATAAGTTGGGGTTTTGTGTTGTTAGTTTTTCTTCCCACTTTTTCAGTAAAGAACCTAGGATAAAACCCAAAAAACCCGAGTGAATTAGGTATTTTTTCCCTTGGGGTCCTTTTATATTTTTCACTTATAATTTTTATTTTTTTTTACAAATTACCTTTGGGGGAGTGTTATTTTTTAAATTTGTTTGATGGAGGGGATGGGGCAGAGGTTTTTTTGAGTGGCAGATACAAACAGGCCGGCATAAGTTTTAGCGGTCCCATACACATAAAAACAAAAATTGGGGATTTTCTTTGTTTTTTTTTTTTTTTCCGCTTACTTGCTTAAATTTCTTCGCGATTTGGGACTATTTGCCTTTTTCGATACCTTTCCTTTTGTATTGTACAAATCGTAGAAACACTTTAATCACTGAGAAAAGGGACATTCACCCCCCTCTCTTCCTCCTCCAAATTTGATACTTTGCAAAGAGTTTTTTTTTTGAATTTTATTGTTTCTTTTTCCTTTTTTAAACACAGGGCTGGGACTAAAACTTTTTTTTGGGGCTATGGTGGCTTATTTAGTAGTTAAAAGCACTAAAAACAAAAGGAATTTAAAACAAAATATAATTTCATGTTAGGGAGTAGGGTTTTTAAACAGCAACCAAACCCCGGGAGGGACTACTGTCCTTTCCAAGGAAGTTAAAAAGGAAAGGGGGCCCGTAATTGTTTTTTCATGATGGGAAAGGGTTGTGATGTCCTTTTTTTTTGTCTCATAAAAAATGCAAGATTTCAGGTTTCATCCCTTTCAAATTCTAAATTACAATTAGGTCACATTTCACAACATGTACAAGCATATACCCCTTTACACCCCACCCCCTCTGGGTTTTTTTGCTATTTTCTTCCTAAATTTGTTCTTGTTTATTTCCTCTTATCTCCATGGGGGAAATGGAACGAATTCTTCCTCCCTAAACCCATGGTGTTTTAAGAAGGAAATAAAATGGGTGGCCCGGGAAGGGGGTAGGAACCCTTTTCTTGTATAAAATTTCTTAAAATTTTAAAAAAAGAAAAAATTTTGTTTTTTTGTTTTTTGGGGGGCCCCGCATTGGTGGGAAAGGGCCCGTTTTTTGAAAAAAAAAAATTTTTTGCATGTTCAAGGGTGGGGAAAATGCCCTTAGTGGGTTAAAAAACAATGGCACACTGGCTGGTACCAAAGGGGGACGGCCAGGCCCGTCAGGGTGCCATGCAGAACATTCGAGGCAAAAGTTCCTAACCAGTTTTTAGGTGTTCCCCTGAGCCAATTTTTTTTTTATGCCAAAGCTAGGCGTTATCCGGGTTTTTGGGGCGGGCCGATGCAGGCTTAAAATGAGGGTCCACTTTTATATTAAATAATTTTAAAATAAAAATTTTTTTTTACTGTAAATTTAAACTTTTAATACAAATAAAACATATTTGTAATAAATTTTTTAATTAAAATTTAGTATGTGGGGAAAACTTATAGGTATAGGTTGGGAAAACCGAACTGCCCAGGGAAAGGGACTAACCCTCCCCCCCAAATGAGTGTAAAAAAAAAGCCTGTAATTGTTTTAACCCTTTGGTAGGATTGCTGGTGTTTTTTTGGGCTGTCTCATAAAAATGCAAGATTACAGGTACGTTTGCCTACTTCAAATTACCCCTTAGGGCACCCCCTACACAAACTTTTAAAACCCTTAATTTATAAAACACTCAACTTAGTTTTCTTTTATTTTTTTCTTAATATTTTTGGTCTTATTATTTTTTCCTTTTTAATCCAAGGGGAAATGGAAAAAAGAATCCCTTTTTTCCCCTAAGCCCCTGCGTGTTTTAAAAGTCAACAAAAAGCCGGGGAAAAAATGGGGTATAACCCCTTTTCCCCCGTAAAAAATTACTAAAAAGAATAAAAAAGAAGAAAAAATTCTTTTTGGGGGATTTTCCCTTTTTTTTTTGGGTCACCCTGCCTCGGTGGGAAAACGGCCCACTTGTTTTAAAAAAAAAAAAATGGTAATCTTCTAAAACAGGTTGATAAAAAAATTTTAAACCCCCCAAGGGGAAATACTCTCATCTGCCCCAAAAGGGGGGCAAAAAAAGAAACTTTTAAAATTTCTTAAAAAAAATGGGATTGCTGGGGGGTTTTTTTTTGTTTATACACACAAGGATGCCCGGTACATTTTGCTACTTTTTCTTTCATTATTTTATACTAAAATATGCGTTTTCATGTATATTAAGTGTAACACCCTTGTTTGTGTTTGGGCTTTAATTCTTTGGGTTTTTGTTCTTAGGTTTCCCTTTTATATCCCTGGGAAAAAAAGGGGGAGAATTCTTCCAAGCCCTTGGGGTCCCTAGAAGGTGAATTAAAATGCTGGGAGAAAAAGGGGTAGTAACCCCCCCTGCATAAATTACTAAAAGGACCAAAGGGGAAAAAATTTTTGAAGGTGGGTTCGAATGTGTGTTTGTGTAATACAGATATGAAAAGTTGATGTGAATTTATAATTGAAAAGAAGCTAGATGTCCTAGCTTGAAGCAAAATGGGATTAAGTCAGGTGCATTTGAAATAGTCAGAGCTAAGCAAGGAGTAGTAGTAATATTATGTAATTCTGGCAAGACGAGGAATAAGTGTATCAGTTCAAGAATTATGTGGATTAAGATAAGGGATGGATGTGAGAAGTAGGTAATAGTAAGTTCTCATGCACCTGGGAATGTATATGTGGAGAGAGAGAGGGAGGGGTAGGGAGAGAGAGAGAGAGAGAGAGGTAGGGAGAGAGAAGGAGAGGGTAGGGAGAGAGAGGGGGGTAGGGAGAGAGAGAGAGAAAGAGGTAGGGAGACAAAGAGGTAGAGGTAGAAAGAGAAAGAGAGGTAGAGAGAAAAAGAGGTAGAAGTAGAGAGAGAAAGAACTTGTCAATAAAGCTAGGGATCCTTAACCTACCTTGTCAAACCCTGTGTAAAAAAAAAAAAAGTAGAGAGAGAGAGAGATGGAGGTATAGAGAGAAAGAGGTGGAGGTAGATAGAGAGAGAGGTAGAGGGAGAGAGAGAAAGAGGTGGAGGGAGAAAGGTGGAGGTAGAGAGAAAGAGGTAGAGGTAGAGAGAGATAGGTAGAGAAAGAGATACAGGTAGAGAGAGTGAGTTAGATATAGACAGAAAGATATAAATAATTTTTTTTTTTTTCATCAAACTGGCTATATTCCATCAAGGCAGGGTGACCTAAAAAGAAAAACAAAAGTCATTCTTTTTAAATTTAGTAATGTATACAGGAGAAGGGGTTACTAGCCCCTTGCTCCTGGAATTTTAGTCACCTCTTTTAACACACCTGACTTATGGAGGAAGAATTCTTTTCCATTTCCCCATGGAGTAAGAGATGTAGATATATTTATAAATGTATGAAAGAGGGGAAGGTACCTAGCAATTGGCAGAGTGTGTGTATAAGTTCCTTTACATAAAGGGAAGTCTTAAACATGTACTCATTGGAGTGGAGGAGAGTGAGAGACATGATAATAGGTACCTGGAAAGCACTCAAGGGCCTGGTCCCAAATCTGCACTCTGCCATAACAACGTACTGAAGTGAGAGATGTGGGAGGAAGTGTAAAATAAACCCAGTGAGGAGCTGGGGGGCATTGGGGGGCAATAAGGGAACACTATCAAGATCCCTGGTCCCAGATGTTCAACATCTTACCAGAAGATATCAGAAACATGGCAGGAACAAGTGTAGAAACCTTCAAGAAGAAACTGGACAAGTATCTTCAAACCCGGTGCCAGATCAACCAGGCTGTGATGGATATGTGGGGCAACGGGCCTCCAGCAGCAACAGCCTGGTTGACCAGGCAAGCACCAGACGAGCATGGTTGGGGTCAGAGAGTAGATAAACTCTCGAAAATCTTCAGAGGTATATCAGAGTGTGTGTACTAGCCTTTTGTGGTTGCAGGGGTGGCCCTCTCGGGGCTTTGCCCTCTGCAGTGTGCACGTGTGTGCGCATATGTGTGTATGTGTTCATGTACTTTCCTAGTTGTGCAGAGGTTGAGTCACAGCTCCCGGCCTGCCTCTTCACTGGTTGCTACTAGGTCACTTCCCGCTCCATGAGCTTATATACCTCTTCTTAACCTTTGACTGTTTCAGGGCCCTCTTGAAACTGTCATTCTATGTCGCCAATATTCGAAAAAAAAAAAATTATTTTTTCTTATGAAAATGTTAGGATATTTTTATAGTGTTTTAAGCCAAAAAAAAATTTTTGCCTCAGTATTTACCGAGATTAGAGCCGCAAAGTTTGCAAAAATCGACGTGCGTTGGCAACAGGGCGATGCCGCCCCCCGGGGATTTTTTTATTTACTCAAATTCAAAGGTTTCTTGCATTTTTCAATTTTTTTTTTTCCCAGGTAACTTATGTGGCCTGTGGCCCAATGTAAGGGCATTGTTAAAATAAACTCATTTTTTAAAACACAATAACAGAAAAACTTTATCACTTTTAGTTGTTTACACTTTGTTAAAAAACAAAAAATCAAAACAATTTTATTCTATTGTTCCATAATAAAATTAATATGAAGTCATAACCCGTTCCTAGAACTGCTGCGCTTGTGGAACTCTTTGAAACATGGGTAAGCAGAGGGGCACTTCACACCCCCTCACACAAAAAAACGGTTTCTGCGTGTTTGGGGGCTTTTGGGGTATGCATACATACAAAACACCTCTTCGAGCATTTTTTTGGGCAGTGTAGGGGGCAGTTGTTTGGGGTAGTGATCACCAGGCCTCAAACGAGATGACGCTGTGGGCGCGGTCTATTGCAGGAGTTGCCCCTTTGTACTTTGCAAAAATTGTTGTTATAAGGCAAATTCCCTATTTTTGGGTTTTGTTGGTCTTCAATTTGTATAGTTAAAAGCTTTAGCTGGATACAAAAAGATGGAAAAAAGTTTGAAAACCCATTTATAACTTTTGCTACACAGTCGCAACCCAATCTGCATGTCACATTTGCCCACTAAGCGCATATTGGGGTTGTAGTCCATGACAGCTGCGGGTTTTAGAATGGGTTCTTTGGGGTCTCTTTGTTTCCCCCCACGGGTACATTTTTTTTGTGGAACTGGTCAACAATGGACTACGTTTGTCATGCCACCAAAATCCCTGATGTCATTGGCAGCAAAGGTTTGCCCCTCACCTCTGCGAGTGCCAGGTCAAACCCTTTGGGGAATTTTTGCGATTACCCCACTGTGCCACCACGCTGCAAGTTCACTCGCAAAAAAATCACTGAGTAAAGGGGCTTGTGTACCAGATCAGTATAACATAGCCCCTTACCAAGATAGGGTTTTCCACATTGTTCGAACCACATCACCAGAGATACCCAATAACTCGGGTATCTTCAAAGTATTACTGCCGTGTACACAATAATACTAAAACAAGACCACTTCGCAATCACACAGTACAAATAGCTTTATACCAAAGCGTTTTCCCCTTGTTGGTATATATTGCTTTAATGAGAGTCTTCCTTTGAAAAAATCAAGGGCTCATCAAAAACAAGCTCCTGAAGGGAAAAAATACATGCGCACTTTTGTTTCAGGTACATAAAAACTTTTTTTATCTTTTTTTAACCGTCGCTTCTGCAGGCCTGGTTTTGTCTGAAAAGTGAAAATACGCAACGACAGGAAAAAAAAAAGATTGAACCTATTGTCACTAAAACCTGGAGTTGAAATCAGGCGACGTTGTCCAGTATGTGGTGACAGTGTGCTTTTACAATGTGGCATAAGCATTATTGTGGCAAAAACAGGTTTAAACTCGCCACAGTTGTCTCCTTCCCCTTGTGTAGCCGTGATTTTGGTGGGGGAATTTTAAATTTTCCATGGTGTAAATTACGTATGTGTTGGTTTCCCTGACAATGATGTCCCTCCGGGGTTTTATGAAGAATAACTAAAGCGTCCGTTCCTGGATTGTTCCCCAATGGACAAGATGGTTTATTCCCCTTTTTGTTTCATCAAAGTCATGGGGACTGGGGAAAAAACTCGTCACCGTCCTGCCAATCCCAGATGCGGGCTGCTGGTGGGGTCGGATTTGTACGGGTTGTGGCTGTGGTTGTGGCTGTGCAGGTTTTTTGGTGGTGCAGGTTGTGGCAGTTTGGGGGAGGTGGGCTGTTGTTTGCGAGTCACCGGTGGTAGTGCGTGGCCCCGGGGATGGCCCATGGGGGCCTGCCCCCCTCACTATCACCCCCACTGCCTCCCCCTCACTGTCACCCCTTCATTTTCCCCCTTTCAATATCTCATCTTCACTATCAGGGCGTGGGGGTTTTGGGGCCCCGGGAGTGCTCCCAGAGTTTTTCCTTTCCCCCTTAAAAACATAAAAACATACCGACCCCATGCTACGTCGTACATACTGGGCTTCCTGGGTATTCACTCTCCTGTCACTAGAAGCTTTTAATGACCCCTTTAAATCACTTCCCCTACACTACACATCCTGCTATCACGGGTGTTGTACAGACCAAATGTTTCCCCTTTTTGTCCTGGGACGGGAAGGGGAATGTGAACAAGCCGGCACAGACCCGGGCGAAGGTTGTGGGTCATCGGGTTTTGTCCTTTTACGTTTTCCCCTGGGCACTTTTTTTGGTAACACTCACTTGAAAACCTTGAATTCACTGTCACTGACTTTTTTTATCGCTGTTAGAGCTTCCTTTTGGAAAAAAAAGACCCCAATCCCCGAGGAAAAAGGGAACTTCTTACCCAAGGCATGGTGAAAATGGACTGACAACTGGGGTTCCCACAAGCACCCCGAGGTCCGAATTTTTTCACAGGGTGCACACCGACCACTGAGACCCATTCTCTCCCGTGTAGGCCCACAGGGCCTTTGGCGCGCGAAATTTTAAGCCCCTAGAATTTGTGGTATAAAAACGTCAGAAAAATTTTGGGTCTAAGAGTATTTAACGCGGAACAGTCAAAGGGGTTAAAAACTATGTAGGTCCCGCCTCCACTACATCATTTTCCCGACTATTCCCCTTCCTGCAACTCTGTGACTGAAGAAAAACTTCCTAACATCCCTGTGTTCATCTGAGTCTTCAAATTTCAATGTGACCTTTGTTGCTGTGTCCATCTCTGGAAATCCTGTCTCCGTCCACCTTGTCAACTCCTCCCCCAGATTTTATGGTTTTTATCATTCCCCCCCAAATCCCCATTTCCCAGTTTTGGTGAGGTCAATTTCCCTTTAATCCTTTGCTGTCATACCCCAGATTAAAGTTCTTATTCTGTTGCAAAATTTTTTGAAAAAAAAAAAAATTTCATTTAAAATGATAGAGAATTTTTTCCCGATTTTAAGACCCAAAAGACAAATGTGATGGAAAATTGGGAAATTACCCCTTTAAATTGGTTTGGCGTTTCACCATTTTGGAACCCCTATTTTCGGCCAATCCATTGTTCGTCAACCAAACCATAGCTTTTTTTTAGAACCCTTTTGTTCTATTGAGAGAAAAAAAAGCCCCCCTTTTACCAATTTCAACTACCAAAAAAGTGGCAGAAATTGGCATTTTGGCCAATTTCACACAAGTTTCAAAAGAGCCAATTTCAAAAAGGGTCCAAAATAAAAAATGCAGACTTCCCCTGGCAAAAAATTAACATTTTCTTCTATCGTCCGTCCCAGGCCCCTCTTTATTACTCTTGTTTTTTAAATTTTAAATTTTTATTCCAAAAAAAATAAAAGTTTTCCTGTTACACATACACTGCTGCATTATGTAATAATGTATAAATAATGTAAACCCCATTTGTGATGCGTATTGAATGCTGGTTTTGGACAATTGGACAATGACGTCTTTTGTTTATCTTAAATTTTGGCAAAAATTGAACTTTTCCTTTAAATTGAGCTCAATTTCAAGGCCTTTTCATTGTGAAACCAATAAATCATCTTTATTTCTGTAAATGTTTTCCCTTTCAAACAAGTGAGACCAAGAAAACGAGAATACAACCATAAATACTACCAAAAATACACCTAGAGTCAGCATTTTGATCCAAAAACACGGTTGTTTTTTTTTTTTCTTTATGCACTGTGGCTGCGGATTTTTTTAAAATGTGCACACTGACCACACAGACCCATTCTCTCACAGGGGGGCCCCACGCTTTCTCCCCTTTTAATTTTAAACACTGAATTTTGGAGTATAAAAACACAAAAAAAAACGGTCATGAGACGTATATGTTGACCCAAACAATCAAGGGTTAACCCACCTCATAGGCCATGCCCTTTAGTCCGGGACTATCTTGTTGCAAAACCCTTTTCATTCTCTAGTTTCCTTAGTTCTTGGCCAGTGTGGGGTTTCCAAACGGTGCTGGCATACTCTAATATAGGATAACATGGTACAGGGCCTGAACGATTTCCTGTTAAGATGTGGAAGTTTTTCATGGTTTTCTAGCCATGGTACCTTGTTTTCCTTTGAGGGTTTTAGAGTTTAACAACTTCAGAGCCTGGCCAGGGCCAGGCTCTAGCGCAGCATTATTTGGTTGATGTGCCCTCAGGGGATGTGCCCGGTGTTATATACCCCAAAAACCTTTTCCCTTTAGTGATTTGCAGTCTCTGGCTCCCTAGCTGTCTCGTCTGTGGTCTTTTTTTTCCCCCTTTCCCCCAAACTTTATGACTTTTCACTTTTGGGGGTTTAAAAAAGGAGCCCGTTGCTGGGTCAGGCCTGCAGTCTGTCCAGATCCCTTTGTAGTTCTGCCTGGTCCTCGTCCAATTGAGTTCTTCTCATCAACTTCACATCATCTGCAAACAGGGACACTTCTGAGTCTATTCCTTCCATCATGTCATTCACAAATACCAGAAACAGCACCGGTCCTAGGGCTGGCCCCTGTGGAACCCCACTCGTCACAGGCGCCCATTCTGACACCTCACCATGTACCATGACTTGCTGTTGTCTTCCTGACAGGTATTCCCTGATCCATTGCAGTGCCTTCCCTGTTATCCCTGCCTGGTCCTCCAGCTTTTGCACTATTCTCTTGTGTGGAACTGTGTTAGATGCCATTTTACAGTCCAAGAAAATGCAGTCTACCCACCCCTCTCTCTTATCTTACTGCTGTCTCCCTCTCAAAGAACTCGAGTAGGTTTGTGACACAGGATTTCCCGTCCCTGAAACCGTGCTGGTTTGCATGCATGTATGTGATGTGTGGACATCTCAGTATTGAGGAATTCCTGGAAGAAAAAGGCTTGAAGGGTTATTGACTGAAAGATTTTCATAATTTTATATTCTTAAGCTATAAATTTTCCCTTTATTTTCTTCGTGAAAAAGTTGATTTTATATATCATTGATAATACTATTGAAGGTGTTTTTAACGAGTACCTTAAATGTCTTAATTTCATTTAGTATGAGAAAAAATTTTTATCTTAATTTTCAGATAATAAGGTTTATATATGGCATCACCGGAGAGGGAAATTTCCCGTTGTTACACTTGTTGGACATACTCGAACTGTAAACTGTGTGACATGGAACTCCGGTATCCAGCCATGGTCGCTTCTGGGGTTTAGATGATGCTACAGTTTTGCATATGGGGACCTGCACCCCAGTACAGGCCAACCACTTCAAGCCAAAATGGCACAAGTGCCCCTACCAATGGTAAAGTGGAAGATTGATTGTAAAAAACAAACTCCAGAGTCAAGTATTTTTTTTTTCCTTTTTAACACAGATGTAGATAGCTATCGAAATGCCAAAATTAAAAAAAAAGACATTTGGGAAAATTTTTGCCTTTACAGGGTAACCATCACTAAAATAGGTCTAGTCCCTACTTAGTATTTTTACAGTATTTATTATCCTTTTGTGCCCTATTTAATCTGGAAACTTATTTATCTTTACCTTTCTTTGAACTTTCAATTTCTGATGAAAATTAAAGATCCGGGTTCATATATGAATGCACTAAACTAAATTATTCCGCACATACAAGAGAAATGTGAGGCAACTATTTGTTATGTTGTGTGGGGGCAGGATATTTGGTAAATGAAAACATCAAATCATAATCAAGCAATGTATTGGTTTTTTTTTTTTTTTTTTTTTTTTTTTTTTTTCCAACAAGTTGGCCGTCTCCACCGAGGCAGGGTGACCCAAAAAAGAAAGAAAATCCCCAAAAAGAAAATACTTTCATCATCATTCAACACTTTCACCACACTCGCACATTATCACTGTTTTTGCAGAGGTGCTCAGAATACAACAGTCTAGAAGCATACACATATAAAGATACACAACATACCCCTCCAAACTGCCAATATCCCAAACCCCTCCTTTAAAGTGCAGGCATTGTACTTCCCATTTCCAGGTCTTATCATCATTTATTTTTATTTACAACTGCACACTTGATGTACTTATGAACACATCCTGCTAAAAAAATTTCTTGTTTCTCATGCAATCTGACTAAGGATCATCACCGTGTCTCGATATTGCTGTCAGTACATTACAGTGGACCCTCAACCAACGATATTAATCCGTTCCTGAGAGCTCATCGTTAGTCAAAATTATCGTTAGTCAAGTTAATTTTCCCCATAAGAAATAATGGAAATCAAATTAATCCGTGCAGGACACCCCAAAAATATTGAAAAAAAAATTTTTACCACATGAAATATTAATTTTAATACACACAAGCTGAAGATTACATGCACAGTTACATGACACTTAACTTTATTGAAGATCTGGTGATGATTGATGGGATGGGAGGAGGGGAGAGCATTGATCTTCTTAGTGTTTAGAAGAGGAGTGGTATTAGGAGGCAAAAACTTCACCTTAATGAAGCTCATGTCCCTAGAAAGTCGCTCTGCCAATTCTGAAGGATGACCAGGAGCATTGTCTAATACCAGGAGGCACTTAAGGTCTAATTTCTTTTCAAATAGGTAATTTTCACATTGGGGGGCAAAAGCATGGTGTAACCAGTCATAGAAAAAGTCCCCCAGTGACCCATGCCTTACTGTTTGCCCTCCACAGCACACACAAATTAGCCTTGAGGACATTGTTTTTCCTGAACACTCTGGGAGTTTCAGAGTTTATACACCAATAAAGGCTTCACTTTGCAATCACCACTAGCATTGGCACACATCAACAGAGTAAGCCTGTCTTTCCCTAGGCTTTTGTCCTGGAAGTGCCTTTTCCTCCCGAGTAATGTTCGTCCTGTTTGGCATTTTCTTCCAACACAGGCCTGTTTCGTCACAATTTAAACACTTGTTTTAGGTTTCAGTCCCTTCACTGTCTATGTACTCCTTGAAGTCCTGCACATATTTTTCAGCCGTTTTGGGTCCGAACCC
>NW_026505619.1:0-17109 GCF_026875155.1 Cherax quadricarinatus
GGGGTTGAATTAGGAGCCAAATTGCGGACCGGTCTGCAGACTGCCCGATCCCTTTGTAGTTCTCCCTGGTCTTCGATCAA
This sequence comes from Cherax quadricarinatus, assembly GCF_026875155.1. Lineage (NCBI taxonomy): Eukaryota > Metazoa > Arthropoda > Malacostraca > Decapoda > Parastacidae > Cherax > Cherax quadricarinatus. The sequence goes on from NW_026505619.1 coordinate 81, forward strand.
ATAAAATTCTTTCTCAACTTCACGTCATCTGAAAACGGGGGGCACTTGGGAAATCTATTTGTATGTTTTTCAAATCCCAGAAACAGCATGGTCCTAAGACTGACCCCGGGGGACCCCTGGCACAGGTCCCCACTTGAACCTCCCCCACTACCATGACTTGCTGCGCTTCCTGACAGTTTTCCCCGACCCATTTATCCCTTTCCCTGTTATCCTGCTTGGTAATCCGTTGTTGACTATCTCTTGTGTGAAACTGGTCAATCGCCTTCTTGCAGTCAAAAAAAATGAAATCCACCCCCCCCTCTTTTTGTCTTACTGCTGTCCCCTGTCATAGAACTCCGTAGGTTTGTGACACAGGTTTTTCCCCACCCCTTTAAACCATTTGGATGCTGTTGAGGATATTCCTTTCTAGGGCCCCCCACTCTTCCCATGACTTTGCTACTATACATGTCAGGACAGGGTCTGTAGTTTGTGCTTCATGTCTGTCCCCTTTTTTTAAAGTTTGGGACGTTTGCTGTCTTCCATGCCTCCGGCAATTCCTTTTTTGATAGTGTTTTTGAATTTGTTTTTAGGGGACACTAGCGCCTCTGCTCCCTGTCTGGACCCATGGATAGATGTTACCCAGCCTCATTGCCTTTGGGGTATCTAGCTCACTCAGAACCCTTTTCCTTCCCTGGTTTGTGTGTACTGGTCCAGTTTTGGGTGGTGGGGCCCCCCTCTCCATCTTTCTGGAGCCCCTTCGTTCCTCTGTGAACACTTCTTTAAAATCCTTGTTGAGTTCCTCCCATTTATGGCATTTCTTGTTTTCTCTCCCCTTCCCGCCTTAGCCTGATTCCTGGTCCTTTACTGTTTTTTTTTCCTGATATGCTGTATAAAAGCTTGGGGGTTAGATTTGGCTTTTTTTGCTATGAGTTTTAAATTTCGTTTGGGCCTCCCTTTTATCTGTGCTTTCATTTCTGGCTCTACCAAACTCTTCTTATTCTCCTGGGTCTTTCCCTTTTGTATTTCTTCCTTCCTGCACACTTTTTTTTTGCCTCTCTGCACCTTTGGGTGAAACCCTGGGCTCATCCTGGCTTTTTCATTTTTTGTTACCCCTTGGGGAAAACCCTCATCACCTCCTTGCCATTGTTGCTACATATTCAATTATCTCTTAACTGGCTTCCCGCCCCGTCCTCTTCCCACTGAAACACATTCAGGAAGTTCCTCATTCCCGTTAGTCCCCTTTCTTGTGTTTGGTTCTTCGTCCTGGCTTCCCGCTTCCCCCTTTCCCTTTAGCTCTATGTGTTTCGAAACTTAAAACCAATATGCGGCCCCAAGGGGTCTTTCATAGTGATGTCCTCAAATTTTTTTTTTTTTTGTAACACACATCCCCCATGCCTCGTTTTGCTCCATTTTTTCGTTTTTCAGGTCTCTCTTACGTATTAAAACTTTAATTTGGCCCTCGATCTTATACTTACATCCCTTAGCGCCTGGAACCAATCTTTGGGAGAAAAAAGTTTATTGAGTCATAAAGAGGATTAGTATGCACTACCTAGCAGAGTTTTTACTCCCATAGGGGAATCATAGGCCTGTGTGCTGTGTGCAACTTTTCTTAGTCAGAAGAAAGAAAGTCTCCTGATAATATCGTGTATACATAGTGTTATAGTGTATACTACAGTGGCACACTAGTATATAGATAATAAATGCTAAAGTGTCATTTAAAACAGGTGTAATTCAAACTGAAGTGATAGGCCTAAAGAGGCAAGTGCCAGAAGACGCCAGAAACTTACCACACAGGACAGCTGTTTTAATAATCTTCCTGGCCTGCTAGTGTACCTCGATATAATCTAGTGATACAAGTGAATAGGAGAATACAGTGTTGTAGTAGCAACTAACCAGTAATATAATGGTACTTAGTGGAAATGAGTGACTTTCATTAGTTTGTTCTCCATTCTTGAAATACCAGACGTATTCAGTGAAATTCATATAACCTGTAGTTACCAGCAGTCGCAATATACACAACGAAAAGCAAATATTACTCCAGAAAAAGCGTCTTTCCTCCAAAAATTTCACCAATACAACTATAGTGATAATATAGAATTTGTTTGGTGGAGACCGAAAAAAACGAGGAAAGCTTGATACAGTGATCGATAATCCTTCAGGCTGTACATAAAGGTCTCGACCGTTCGTCATTGTAGGAGCTGCCAGCAATCACCGGTTCTTCAACACGCAAGTTATACTTTTGATATCAATATTAATTGGTTAAATAATTTCCAGTAGTTCCTTCATGTGTTAACCCAAATCACCGACCAGATATGTTTTAAATAAGTGACCCACTGATCAGATCCGACTGGTTCCGACCCTTGGCCAGTCCGAACCCTTGGCCGGTCGAACCCTTGGCCGGTTTCAAACGGATTCGTTGGACAATAAAGCAGACTGTAAACAGACGGGGTTTTAGGTGCCCTTATCAAACACAAACAATAATAATAAAAACAGGAAAGTACACCAGTAAGCTGTCCTAATATACAAGAACAGTTAGAAATAGAAATACAAAAAGCCAGATCTTCACTTTAAAGTGGTTATGTCGTAGACTATTCAAGGGTTTACTAGTAGAACTATAGATAAATCAACCATTCAAATCACATTATGGAGCTCTGTGTAGTCTGCAGTAAATCAAAACAAACGGGCTTCCACATGGATAACTTGCCATTTTTGTGAAAATTGGTGTCATGCCCCTTGTGCAGATATCCAAGAACTATCTACAAGCAGTATTAAACCAAGAAATGTGTTTTGGGTATGCCCAATGAGATCAATCTGTGGATTAAAATCACATTGGTATTAAAAGAGATTAACATCAAAGCAGCCTTCATAGAAAACCTGGAAGCATTCTATAACAGATGGGAAAATAAAAAGTCTGGGCTGGATGGTATTGCCCTTGGTGCTGGCCATGTAGTCAGAAACTGTAAGACAGACAGTAGATCAAGTGTACAGCTACAGTGTAGACACAGTAGGACAAGTGTACAGCTACAATGTAGACAGAAAGTAGGTCAAGTGTGTAGCTACACTGTAAAACTGACAGTAGGTCAAGTGTACAGTTACACTGTAGACAAACAGTAGGTCAAGTGTACAGCTATGCTACAGCCTGACCAGCAGGTCAAGTGTACAGCTACACTACAGTCTGACCAGTAGGTCAAGTGTACAGCTACACTACAGCCTGACCAGTAGGTCAAGTGTATAGACCACTACCGTGGCCTGTTCAATTCCCAGCCAGGTGGAAACATTAGGCTTGTTACCTTACACCTGTTGTCCCTGTTCACCTAGCAAGCAAGAACCTGGTGTTAGTTGACTGGTGTGGGTCACATTCTGGTGGACAAGATTGAAGGACACCAACGGAAATGAGAGAGGACAGTCCTCGATGACACATTAACTTCTTGGGTTATCCTGGGTGGCTAACCCTTGAGTGTTAAAATTCCGAACAAAATACTTTCTTACCTTTAACATGATCAGCAGGTCAAGCACTCCACAAACAATACAGTGGACTCCTGGTATTCGATGGCATCGGTATTCAATAAATCTGGTATTCGATGCATTATATCGCAAAAATTTTGCCCGGTATCCGATCGAAAACCCGGAATTCAATGCGATTCGTACGAGACATGTCCACGTGTGGCCTGAACTGCCCAGTGTGTGCCAGTTTTACAAGCCAGCCAGTGTGCGCACATCTAAGGATACATTTGGTATCATCCCACATTATCACTGTTTTTGGTGCTTGTTTCTGCAAAATAAGTCACCACGGACCCCAAGAAAGCTTCTAGTGCCAACCCTTCGAGAAAAAAGGTGCTAATGACTATTGACATGAGAAAGAGATAATTGCAAAGTACGAAAGTGGAGTGCGTATGTCGGAGCTGGTCAGGTTGTATAATAAACCCCAATCAACCATCTCTACTATAGTGACCAGGAAAACGGCAATCAAGGAAGTGTTCTTGCAAAAGGAGCAACTGTGACTACGAAACAGTGACCGGAAGTGTTAGAAAATGTTGAGAGACTGTTATTGGTGTGGATAAATGAAAAATAGATAGCAGGAGATAGAATCTCTCAAGCAATCATTTGTAAAAGGATAGGCAGTTTCATGACGATTTGGTAAAGAAATTGCCTGCAACTAGTGCTGATGTGAGTGAATTTAAGGCCAGCAAAGGTTGGTTTGAAAGATTTTAAGAATCGTTGTGGCATACATAGTGTGATTAGGCATGGTGAGGATGCCAGTTCGGACCAAAAAAACAGCTGAAAAAATATGTGAAAGGAATTATGGATTACATAGTCTGAAGACTTGAAACCTGAACAAGTGTTAATTGCGACAAAACAGGCTGTCTGTTTGGAAGAGAAAAAATGCCCAAGCGAACCTACATTCTTCAGGAGAATAGGCACTCCAGGACTTAAGCCTTGAAAGACAGGCTTACTTTCTCACGTGTGCCAATGCCAAGTAGTTGATTGCAAATTGAAGCCTTTTTATTGGGTGTATTAACTCCGAAACTCCCAGTGTGTTTCAGGAAAAAACAACGTCTTCAAGGCTAATTGTGTGTTGCTGTGGAGGGCAAACAGTAAAGGGCAGGAGGACGTGGGTCACTAGGGAATTTTTCTATGACTAGTTACACCATGCATTTGCCCCCACTGTGAAAAAATTACCTAAATGAATTGTATTATATTTAATCAAAAAGAAGCGCTAAGCCACAAGGGCTATACAAGACGCTGCAGGGTAGGGAAGGAAGCAAAGGGAATTGGATGGCAGAAAGAAGGGAGGGGGATGATCAGCAGGTTACAGAAAACCAGCGGGGCAGGGGATAGTACGGGGGTAGAGGGTAGCAAGAGATTGAAGTAGAAGGGCTGAAAGTATCGAATTTGTGAAGTAGTCAGTCGTTGTCAAAAAGTCAATGAGAGAAGTCCGATTGAATGTGGGTCCATCAGCGAGTAGGAAGGTTAAGGAGAGAGCAGCGGGGCGAAGACGACGACAGAGGTAAATTCTGCGTGCTCGTTTGATAAAGTGGGCAGTCAACAGAATGTGGCTGACTGCTAATGGAGCTTGGCAATTCTCACAGAGAGGAGGCAAGACGCCTCTCCATTGAGATATCCATGAGTAAGATGAGTTATGGCCCAAAGCGAAGACGGAGAGAGTGTTCTTCCAAACCTCGACACTGGTGATAAGAAGACGGCCAGTAACCTTACTCGGTTTTATAGACCTGAAGTTTGTGGAGCATAGTAGCCAACGTTGTTTGCAACGGGTGTTTTGGAAAAAAAAAAAAAGGTGGGATGATAGTACAGCAACAAATAGTCCGTAACATGGAATCCTCTATAAGAAAATGGTAGGTCATGTACTGATGACCGCGCTGCAGTGTCTGCCTGTTCATTGCACCTGTACGTCAACATGACCAGGACCCAACAAAAAAAAACAATATCTTATGGCTTGGTAAAGATGCAGCGCGTGGCCAAAAGTTGGATACGGAGGACTAAGGGAGGTGTATCAAATTTTTGTATGAGCCTGTAAAGCACTGAGGGAGTCTGAGACAACCAAAATGATGACAAGGCACATGATGCAATACGGATAAGTGCTGTAGGATGGCATTAATTCAGCAGTAAAAATACTGCCGAAGATAGGTAAATGCCCCTTGTACGACGCTGTACGGAAACATGTCTTGCGAATCCTACGCCATCAGAAGACTTAGAGCATCTGTGTACACAGCAATGCTGAGAAGAATGAGAGTGAAAGTGGTCAAGAAAAAGAGAGCGGGGGGAAGCGACGTAGACAGTTGGCTTTCGAGCAAGGTCTTTCTCCCCTCCCCGATCGACAAGTGGTAACTTTCCACAGGGGGGTTGTAGGGAAAGTGAAGATGAATACATGTACATGAAGGTGGTAGTTGAAGAGAAGACAAGAGCGAATGAAGGAGAAGAGAAGAAGGGACGGAGTAGCTAGGGAGCGGGAACAATAAGAAATGTTATAATATCAGTGACCATTCTATAAATGGAAGGATGTGGAGTTCATGAGAAGCGTACAGGTAGCGAGGCAATGGGCTCTCGGCGATCAGATAAGGATGGACGTTAATTCTGCATAGAGGCTTCGACAGGGGGAGAGCGAAAAGCTCAAGGCCATAAAACGTAAATCATTGGTGAATGAATGGGGTAAGCTAGAGAGAGTAGCAGGAGATGCCGCTGTATAGATTCTGGTCACCATAATCAAGTTTTCGATAAATTAAGGGTGGATTGTAGGTGAAGGAGGGTTCGACGATCAGCTCCCAACGAAAAGATGAGCAGGGTTTGAAGAAGGTTTCAGCCGGCATGGGACAGTGCCTTAGAGAGGAAATGGAGGTTTCCAGGATAACCTACGATCAAGAGGAGGCCAGTTACTGACTGTATCACGTTCAGGGATACAGGGAGCCATAGAGGTACAAAGGATGATCGGATATGACAGAGCGGTCTAGTGAAAGTGATTGGTGGGTTTTAGTGTGGAAAATTTAAACCTGTGTGGTGGCCCAATTGGAAAACACGGGTCGACTGCATGTTGGAGAGTAAAAACTGTAAGGTGGTGACAGTCAGGCTGCACAGGCAATAGCGAAGTCATCAACATAGAGTGATGACCTAATATTTGATGGAAGACTAGAGGCCAAAATCATAATAGCAAGGAGGGAAAATGTGTTGTGCTCAGAACACATCACTGGGGGACACCTCTGCTTGGGATTAAGTCCGGGGAGAGCAACATTATTAACCCGAACACGGGAATATGCTGTCAGTTAAAAAGTTCTTAAGGAAGGATGGTAGATTGCCTCGAAGGCCTAAAGGAGTGGGAGTGGGCTAAATATTATTATACCTCAAAGTTGTGTCATATGCCTTTAAAGGTCAAAAAATATGGCATAACTGAGTGGTTATTCGCAAAGGCATTACGAAAACATAAAGTATCCAAGCGCAGTAAGGGGTCTATGGTAGAACGTCTTACGAAAGCATTATTGAGAGTGGAGAGACTGTTGTGTGTCTCTAAATACACACTAACGTCTATTTATAGACATTCCATTACTTGCAAACTGCACTGGTAGAGCAATGGTGACGATAGTGGGAGGTTTCATGTCCCGTAGTGCTGGTTTGCGGGGAAAGGAGAGAACAATGGCGGATTTTCCACACTGTGGAAGAACTATTGTGGACCAAATAAGATTGTAAAGGCGTAATTGGATGCAAGGGCTGACTGATGTAACTGTTGTAGCATTACGAATATGATTGTCGTCGGGGCCCAGCTGCCGATGATCGAACAAGCTGAGAGTGTTGCCTCCAGTTCTTGAAGTGTTAAAAGGCACATTATACTGTTCTTTCTGAGAGAAGAAAAGTCAAGGGTGATAACTCTCTGGCAGACTTTGGAGGAAAGAAATGAGGGGCATAGATGGAGTCCTGAGAAAATACTGACCAGATGTTTGCCCAATTTCATTGGCAACAATTACTAGTGTGTGTGCTATATCAACACCGGCTACCCGCAGAACAGGAGCCGGGTCAGGAGATATCTACCACTCAGTTTTTCGTTACTTTTTTTCACAGACTGCACTCATAGAGAAGCAGTGGTGAATGGTGGAGACCATAATCTGGCCAGCAAGTGCGTTTTTGCGTCACGGATGGACACGGCGAGCGAATCGCTCGCTTCTGTTTAAAATCCACAGGAGTCGCTCTGTGGTTCTATTGTACGGTACTGCACCACTGCAGCACGTTTCAAACGTACTGCACGAGCACAAGCAGGAGACCTACCAGGCACGCATTCTGAGATGACTGCCCTAAAGTTTGGGGTATAGAAGAGATGCTTAGCTGCGGGGAAAATGGAGGGAGAGAAGAGGTTGTAAAAGCTCATGATGGAGGAGAAGAAGGAACTCTTTAAAAAAGTTAGGTGTGAGTAAAGGTTCCAATTGCCGATTAAATTGCCGGCGTGGGGTGCGATGAGGTGGCGAATATGAAGGGGAAGTAAGAATGATTGGGAAATGATCATGTCATGTAAGTCGCGAGAACAGACCAAGTGAAAGTCAAATGCGGCGGAGGAAGAGCAGATTGTGAGATCGGCAAGATGATGTATGAGTCCGAGGATCAAAATGGGTGTGTGTCCTGTATTTAAAACATGGAGGGGGTGGGTGGAAGAAGCCTTAACTGAATTCACGGGAATACAGTGAGACCTCCCCCAGAGGAAAATGTGTTGGGCATTAAAATCACCATGTAACAGAATCGGTGGCGTTAATGACGAAACAAGGAAGGCAAAATCCCGAATAGAAATGCCCGAGAAGGTGAGAGAAATAAAGAACAGGAGCGTATACCACCTTTGTAAGTGTATAGGGCTGCTGTGTAATGCAGCGAAGTATGAACAAATAGCTGATGGTACGGAATATCAGGGCAGAGAAGAAGGGCACTTTCATTAAGGTCCCATCAGGAAAAAGGTCTGAAGAATACAATAAATTATAGCCTGAGATGTGAGAATTAACAGCAGAGTGTAATTTTGGTTTCGTTTCTGTAAGCAAACACAACTGGGGCAAAATCTGGTCCGAGAGTAACATCTTGAAAGCTCACCCGAGTACCCCTGAGGCAGCGTATATTCCACTGTAATAGGAATGATTGGCACAATGATAAAGATTACTTGAAATCCGCAGGTAAGGTGGTTCACTACGGATAGAAGGGTGTTAGAAAAGTCCACATGCGGAGGCAGTGGAAAATGTTCAAGCAGCGAAGGAACGGTGCGCTGTGAAGGCAAAGGAGTTGCGCAGATGGAGCAGAGGAGAGAGAAAAGGTGCGGAAGGTGGATCATTGTCTTTGATGGTTTGGATCTCTGCATTATATCAGAGATTGCTTCAAGTGTTCGGAATTCAGGGGATGTCGTATGGGAGACAATATTGGGATGGTGGGGGAGGATGAGTAAAGATTGGAACTGTATTGGACATGTTTCCAAGGTAGGGGGGGGCGAAAGGGTGGAGGGAACTGGAGAAGCGTGGCAGGGGGACAGAGGAGGCAGGAACCGGGGAGGTGGCAGAGAGGAAAGAATACTTGGGAGGGAACAGGTGGAAGTACATTACGAGGAGGGAGGAGGGTGAACCTCTGCACTTGTAACTGAGCCAGGTGGAGAGGGGGAAGAAATAGGGGACAGAGACAGGAAGGGTATAAATGAGGAGGGTGATGATGGGTAGGAGGTGTTACCGGACCTTTTTTGATCTTTTGAGAAGTTCGAGGGATGATTGGAGAGGTGTTCGTACGAGGTCTCGTCGATAGCTGAGGCTTGTGAGAGAGAAACTCGAAGAAGCGAGATTAGAATGAGGAGTTGAAAGTAGGGACGTTGAGAGGTGACAGCAAAAGGAATTAGATTCAGGAGTGGTTATGGGAGATGTAGTAAACACAGAGGTGGGTGTTGAAGATGGGATACCAGAGTGGTGTGGCGTTTTGCAAACTCTGGGAATAAGAAACACGTGGGAGTTTCCCTTGGAGGCGGAGGATGAGAAATGCCATGGCATAAGGAGACCTTCTGTCTCGTTGATGGTAACGGATTTTCCCGCCGTTTAAATAGACCTGGACAACGGCGAGAGTAGAAGGGTGAGCTCATGACAGTTAAGGCACAAGAGGTGAGTGAGATCGATTGCAAGACGTATTAGATTGGTCATCGGCACACGACTGGGCATACGGCGATAGATCTGCAATATTTCGCTGGATGGCCAAATCGCCAGCAATTTCTACACTGTTGTGGTGATAGGGAATCACCTTTCGAACATTGTAACCGGTGTCCTGCTATTTAAACTGAGGATGGGAGTTCTCGGCTGTCAAAAGTTAAACGTCCACCATTGATAGGGTATAGTCTCAGCCAAAAAAAAAGGCCCAGGAAAGAATCATAAGTGTCTACATGAGGGATTGGGAGATATTGGAGTTCAGCTGTTCTAGAATGTTCGTGCCACATGTCTGGAATTTCGTTTTGAAACTATGGTATGGGAGGCAGAATGTCGTACACTACAAGAATTGAGGGATGATGTTTTTCAAGAGTGAAGGAACAGTATCGATATGGGAAAAGACGAGAGAGCTCATGCGCGCTGGGTAGCATTTGTACGGTAATGATGCGCCATACCGCTCTTAAGAGCATGAAAAGAAATATCTTTACCAAACATGGCGTAGGTGTGCCTTGCCAATTTCTATGTCAGAAAGAATAGGCTGTAGAGGAAGTGGTCGTAAAGTGAAGAAATTGTAGTCACTGTTCAGTCTGAAATGAGCGTGGAATCGGTTGTGAATGGACGTTGTCGATCGTTTTGTGAAGACGAGAAGGTGGAGAAGTATCTTCAGCAGGTATTGTCGTTGGCGGTTTAGGCGTGGGACAAGTGTTGGTCCGACGTGGGAACGGATCAGGCGATTTGAAAATTGCCGCCAACCGTAGAGGAGAGGCGGTAGCATAGTCAGTGCGAGAGCGAAGGTCCGGATAATTCGAAGGAGTCAGCTACGAGGCATAAGCACCTGACAAGGCGGTGAGGAAAACAGCACTTGGCATTAGGTACAGAGGCTTTGAGGAAATGTTCTGAAGTGTGGTCGCTAGACGAGGCAGAGGTCAGAACGGGGTGCGGTATCAAGAGGGGCCGGGGGATGGGTACCAGGTTCATGGACTAGGGCTGCCATCCATGGTTAGGTTACTTCTTTCTTTTTGTTTTAAGAAAAAAAAGAAGAAGAAAGAAAATAAAATAAAAAAAAGAAAAAAAAGGGGGGACCGGGGGAGGGATAGTTCCCAGAGGAATGAAAGGGCAGAACACTCCCTTCCGCGCCCAAGAGGCTCAAGCTACCGAAGTAGGCAGATGCAGCATGGAACCGTGCCATACCCTACCCATCCATGCTTGTAAACTAACTATCGGGATAGAAACCTCAAATCTCGCGAGCTACCGCGGTGGACAAAAGAGAGGGCGGCTCCGGATATACGCCACTAAGCATACCTCCTTCGGCCACCCACCCCCGGAATCCGAAAGGTGGCTTCCAGAGATACACTAGTCGCCAGAAAAGAAAACAAAGGCTACTCCGGGAGATAACCGGGAGAGGGAAGAGGGATCGGGACATCCCAGGCGATCCAGATCCACGGAAAAACAACATTACGCCACCGTAAAGAACTCAACGGGAAGGGATGGTACCGGTATCCTTTCCTCCACCTAGGAACTACGCACCTGTGGGAGAAGAAATCCCAAAGGACATAAAGAGGAAGGCAAATGGGAGGGTGGGGAGGGGGGGGGCGGAAAGGAAAAGGGAGGGTGGGGGGATGGGTTAGGGTGAGGGGAGATTGGGGAGGGTTATTAGGTTCGGTCTGAGGAAGAAGACGATAGGTTAATTCTCGACCCAAGTGCCTCTTCACACTCGCCAAGGAGCCCTTGAAAGAGGTAACTAAATGAAAAGAAATTAGACATAAGTGCCTCCTGGTATTAGAATGCCACTGGTCATCCTACATACTTGGCACCAGAGCGACTTTCTTTGGGGAAATGAGCTTCATTTAAGGTCAAGTTTTTTGCGTCCTAATACCACTCCTCTCCTGCAGCCCATGCGACCAGCAGGTCATTTCCAACTTCAAGAAACTGTACACAAAAAGCTGTTTCAAAAGTGCTTATTATAGTGACCACAGAAGAAATCTCAACTGACTCTAAAGAGTTTTGGAAAGGATACTTTATATCCTCAATTGTGTAAACCTATAGGTACGGCCTTGGGAGGGGGATGTGACTATAGAGGACCTTGAAAACTTGCTTGGAAGAACTGTGGCCAGAATGTGAGACAAAAGGGATTTAGAGGATTTGTGGCTAACCTGAGACAGCCTATGCAGTTGAGGGATCTATTGTGCATTGGGAAGTCTTGAGGTTGGGAGGTTAGTGGGGGAGGATGTGGAAGAGTTTGTGGAGGAGGACAATGAAGAACTAACCACTGATGTGTGATAGATCATCTTCAACAGCAAGAGGCAACACCTGAGGAAAACTGCTTCGGAAGAGGGGGATAGAGAAACTGAAGAAGTTGCCTACTGCAAAGATGAGGCAATGTGTGCAATGTGGCTTTATAGTGCAAACCTTTTTTGATGACATCACCCTAACACGCTATTGCATGCCGTGCTGGTGACTATTACACTGACAATGTTGCAAAACACTTTAGGTAATATCATAAAGGTAGGGAGGACAGGCCGCTATGGACAGGATATGTTGTGGACAGAAGTCCAGTGACTCTCAAATGGTCTAGTGGCATCTACAAGAAGAAGGAATGTAAACCCCGGAAAAGAACTTACTACCTCAAGTCTACATGGAGGGGATTCACCTTCAAAACAATTAATATCTCTCCACCTCCTTCCTCCCATCAATCTTCACCAGATGCTCATTAAAGGTAAGTGTTAATTATTCTATTATTGTTGTTATTGTAATTAATCTATTGTATTAAACTTAATATTTTTTGTAGTAAAAATTTTTTTTTCATACTTTTGGGTGTCTTGCATGGATTAATTTGATTTCCATTGTATTTCTTATGAGGAAAATTGATTCGCTTTTCGATATTTTCGGAATTCGATGAGCTCTCAGGAACGGATTAATATCGAATACCGGGGGTCCACTGTATTCTGACAAATGAAAAAAAATAACCTCAGTTTTCTTGGTGTTACGGTGTCTGGAATATAAATGATAATGTTTGATCCTCAGAAAATGAGAGTAATTCCAATTTCTTGGATCAAGAGCTCTTTGGTGGCATCAATGCACCTTCCCTTGAAGTGAATAATTTAAAAATTTACCAAGAAATATGAGAGTGGATCAAGACATTTATCCAGCAGACCTGAGGCATATGTAAGGCCAGCCACTTACTAGTAATTCCAGCAGAACTTACACTTAATCTCCATTTCACCTCCACAAAACTTACTTGCAAACTCTAAACTACTGAAGATCTGGTTGTAAATGGTATGGCGATACCAATAACATGTCAAAAAAAAAAGGACATCTGAGTACAGTTCGGGACATTATTAAATGAAACTTTTTGATAGGAGATGCTTCATTTACAACCAGGTCTTCAGGAGTTAAGAGTTCACTGACACAGATCCACTTGTAGCCACCATGGGCTACAGTTTCAGCCAAAATCAAATGAGTGAAAATGAGGAATACAATAACAAATACACTGCAGCAGTGTTAAGCTTGGTGGGCTATGGCATAACAGCTTAGGTGCATTAACCCTTTGGGGGTCGACAGGTCCTCTCAGAGACTTGTTCTCAGGATCAGCCAAATTTAAAAAAAAAAAAAAAATCTTATGAAAAGATAGAGAATCTTTTCCCGATCATAATGGCACCAAAAGTATGAAATTTGATGGAAAACTTACGGAATTATGCTATCGTGACGTTAGAAGTCTCGACGATGTTTACACATCGGCGATTTTGCCCACTTCAAGCCCTATTTTAGCAATTCCAGTGTACTAGTCGGACAACATCATAACTATTTCGCTAGACTCCATTTTTTTTATCGAATGAAGTACAAGAAACCACCCATTTACCCCCCGATTTCAACTATCTAATAAATTTGTCAGAAATAAGCAATTTTGCCAATTTCACACAAATCTTCAAAGATTGCCTATTTTGAATAGGTGTCCGGAATAAACAAGGAAGACATTCCGGACTAAGAATAGACAAGTTCTCTGTTTGTTAGTCACATCCCCAGGCCCCTCTTATATTTCTTTGATTTCCATTTGAATTTTAATTCTTACAAAAAAAACCTATGTTATGTTATGCAGACTACCTGCATTAGTGAGAAATGGTATAAATTATATCAGCGCACCTTGTGAAAGAATATTAAGACTCACCAGTTGATGTGTATTGGACGCCTGGATGATTTGTTTACTTTGAACTTTGGTTATTTAAAAATCGAACATTTTGACTACTTTGAGCTCAATTTCTAAGTTTTTCATTGTAAAAGCAGTCAAAATCATCTCAATTTCTATAATATGTCTTCCACATTTCTTTTAAATGAGACTAAGAAATCTAGAATACAACAATAAATGACCATACCGTACGAAAAATACAGTGCAAAAGTCGCTGTTTTATCCAAAAACACGGTCAAAAATTTTTTTTTTTCATTATGCACTGTGTGCTGCAGGATTTTTTTTTATACTGCGCACATACCACATAGACCATTCTTTCATATGAGGCCTACCACTTTCCTCATAGTTTGAGGGAGCTGAATTTAGGCGTAATGTCGTCAAAAACCCTTTGGTCGTAAGAGTCTTACGCCAAACCTCCAAAGGTTAAAGGGCCCCAATTAAACAACATTATCGACACTGCCTATTTTTCCCCTAAAATTGTAAAAGGGTTAATACATTCTGGACCCAAAGGTTTTGTAGGACAGGCCCCCCCCATACAGCAGGTTGGTGGCCTACCTGTAAAGCAAAAATTCTGTAACAGAAACATAGCCTTTTTTTACTTTCAAATTACGTGAACCCCCAACATTCAAAGCTTTTTTCGCAAAAATTTGTCTTTACATTCAATGGAAAAAACCCAATTCGATCGATTCGTCGGGCGTGTCCATGTGGCCCGAAATGCCCCTTTTTTGTGCCAACGTTTTCAAGCCAGCCATGGCGCGCATTAGGTACATTCAGTAATTCCAAAATTTTCCATATTATCCGGTTTTTTCGATTGTTTCGAAAAAAATAAAAATGGGCCCCCAAAAAAGCTTCTAGTCCAACCCGTGGTAAAAAAGGGGGAGAAAGTATAGAAATTAAGAAAGATTTTGAAGGGTTTTTGGGGCTAACCCTGAAAGCCTTGCCCGTTGGGACTCCATTGGCCTACTTCAAAAAAATTTAAAGGAAAATTTTGCAAGGTGGGGTTTAACTGTAAAACCTTTATGGATGAAAAATTTCCCTAAAACAGCATTGCAAACCGTGGGTGACTATTACAATGACAATGTTATGGCCCATTTTAGAAATTAAAGGGTGGCAGCAGAGGTCCCGTGTCTAAGTGGTCCTATTGGATTTAAAAGAAGAAGGGAGTAACCCCGGAAAAGGCTTGCTACCCAAGCCCAAATGGAAGGGATTCCCCTTTAAAAGTAACAACTTAAACCCCTCCCCTCCTCCCCCCACAATATCACCCAAACTTATTAAAGGAAGTGTCCAAATTTTTTATTGTGATTATTTTATTGTTATTTTTTTTTGTAAATTTTTTTTATTGCATTATTATTTTTTTATTATAACCAAAAAGAAGCGCTGCCACAAGGTAACAGCATGCAGGGGAGGGAAGGAAGCGAGGGTATTGGTGGAAAGGGGGGGGAGGGATGATCAGAGGTTACAAAAACAGCGGGGCAGGGATAGTACGGGGTAGAGTAGCAGAGATTAAGTAGAAAGGGGTGAAGGTACAGAATTTTTTGAAGTAAGTCAGTTTTGTCCCAAAAAATCAATGAGGAGTCTGGATGAAAGGGGGGTCCATAGCGAGAAGGGAAGGTTTTAAAAAGAGAGCAGCAGAGCGAAGACGACGACGGAGGTAAATTCTGCATGCTCGTTGATAAAGTGGCAGTCCAACAAAATGGGGCCCTGACCGATAATGGAACTTGGAAATTTTCTCACAGAGGGAGCAGGGTGCCTCTCCATGAGATTCCATGAGTAAGACGAGTATGGCCAATGCGAAGATGGGAGAGAGTATCTCCCAACCTCGACACTGGTGATAAGAAGACGGCCAGTAACCTATACTCGGTTTAATAGATTGAAGTTTGTTGCCGAGCATAGTAGACCAACGTTGTTGCCAACGGGTGGAAGATGGGAAGAAAAATTGCAGCAAAATAGTCCGAAAATGGAATACCTCTATGTGAAACTGGTAGGCATGTACTGCTGACCCGCGCAGTGTCTGACTGTTCATTGCCCTGTACGTCAACATGCCCAGGGACCCAAAAAAAAACAATATCTTTATGCTTGGTAAAGATGCGGCGTAGCCAAAGTTGGATACGGAGGCCCTAAGGGGTGAGGTGTATCAAATTTCTGTATAGCCTTAAAGCACTAAGGGAGTCTGAGACAACCACAAATGATGACACAGGCATAGATGCAATCGGATTTAAGTGCTGTAAGGATGGCATACATTTTTGCAGTAAAAATACTAGCCGAAGATAGTAAATGCCCTTGTACGACGCTGTCCGAAACACTGCTGTGAATCCTACACCCTCAGAAGACTTAGAGCCATCTGTGTACACAGCAATGGCATGAGAATGAGAGTGAAAGTGGTCAAGAAAAAGAGAGCGGGAAGCGATCGTAGTAGTACGGCTTTCGAGCAAGGGAGAGAGAAAGAACAGACTCGAACAGCTGGAACTTCCCCGGGGGGTAGGAAAAGTGAGATGCTACATGTACATAGAAAGGTGGTAATTGAAGAGAAGACAAGAGCGAATGAAGGCGAAGAGAGAAGGGACGGAGTAAACCCGGGACGGCGAACAAATATAGAATGTCTACAAATCAGTGACCATTCTATAAATGGAAGGATTGCGAGATCATGAGAGCATACATAGTAGCGAAGGCAATGGGCATCATGGCGATCAGATAAGGATGGAACGTTCGCTTCGCATAGAGGTTCTCAACAGGGGAAGAGCGAAAAGCACCAAGGCCATAAACGTAATCCTTGGTGATGAATGGGGTTAAGGCTAAAGAGAGAGTAGCAGGAGATGCCGCTGAATAGATCTGGTCACCATAATCAAGTTTCGATAAAATAAGGGTGGAATGTAGGCGAAGGAGGGTTCGACGATCAGCTCCCCATGAAAGATGAGCAAGGGTTTTAAGAAGGTTCAGCCGGCTGTGACAAGTTGCCTTCAGAGAGGTAATGTGAGGTTTCCAGGATAACCTACAATCAAAGAGGAGGCCCAGAAACTTGACTGTATCACGTTCAGGGATACGGGAGCCATAGAGGTACAAAGGATGATTGGAGATGACAGAGCATCTAGCATACAGAGGTACAAAAAAATACAGGTAAGAGCATCATGCCAAAGTCACTTATATGCATAGCATTACGGGCTGGCTTAAAATTAACTTAAGATTAACTAAGCAATGTGAAATCAGGATAAAAAAT
>NW_026505620.1:0-16697 GCF_026875155.1 Cherax quadricarinatus
TCCCCTGGAAAGCCCCTTGAGATACCCTAGGGAAAATAGAGGATTCTGCTCCAGCAGTTAATCAAACCCGCTGGAAAATATCGAACCTGGTGAAGAGGCTCAAGGGCTACGAAGGTCGGGACGTGTACGTCGCCCACCTAACAGTTTGGGAGATTACTGTCTCTGATATTTTAGAAGGGGGAGATTGTAGTGATACTGGTCCTGTGGGGAGCAGCAGCAGGATAATACTGCACCACCTCTAGGGGCCCTTAACAACAACAACAGTTTGGTGTGTGTCATGGGCACCAACACATGGTGTGTGATTCTCTCCTACTTTATCCATTTATCAGCGATGCAGATTACATGGTGAGTTTAAATATGTGGCCTGTAGTTATAACTTTTCTCTTGACATATGCAAGACATCACCATCCCTGTAGAAGCTATTATTAGATGTACTAGTCATTATATTTTGTTGTTGCAGAAGTACTATGAAGATTCTATGTTCAATAAAGCCTAGAGATAAGGCCTGTGTTTCTATCACAACACATACATACAAGTATATGGTAACAGAGATAATTATTATTTATCAAAGTTACAGATACAAGTAGGAATTTTTAGGACACCTAGGTCGCAAAACTGTCCCCCTTCGATACCTACCATCTATCTCTCTACAAGTTGCTCTAGACCTCTATTAATTGCAAATGAAATGTACATACACACCAGGAATTCTGGTAAAATTATTGTATTTTTTTGTGGACTGTATATTAAAATTAATAAACGATTACATATACACATTTATATAACAGAAGGAGAATTTATAATCATAACACTCACCAATTAGTCTGGAGATTACTGTGTATAATACTCAAAAACCTCCCTCTAACTAAATTTTTGATGATAATACTGGCCAGAATTACAAACATAATTTAGATAGCTTATCTGAGGTTCCTGGAGCCGTCCTGTACATCGATTTAATGCTCAAATTATGCAGAAATGCACATCCAACAATTTTGGCTCCTATTTGAGAGGTTTAAGCCCAATATAACCTCTAGAGCGACGAAAATACTTCTTATTTTCACTAACATTTTCTTGGCTCATTCAAAAACACAATGGTGACTGACCTCTGCGCAGGCGCAGAACTTCCCATTTTTTATAATATAATTTTATTAAATACAATATAAACCATCAATTTACATATAAAATACTATATTTCCGTAAATATATACAGTATTTTCCACAGATATAATAAGAAGGTTTATTTAACTGTGGGCGAGGAGAGGCAACATTCCCTGTGTATGATATCACTTGGGTTGTCCTGATTTAGGAGACGAGACTCCGTAAAAACTCCGTGGTCCTTGGAACAGGGCCTCGAGTTTAACATGTGCTCACTCGGGGAATAGCAACTTGTTTCACTTCACACGTTCCCTTAAACTAAAGTCATTATCATTACTTCTTTCTCAGTTCAAAGGCGACTTGATGTCCCATTAATTTACACTTGTTAGAAGTTGATCCATTAAGATCTGAGACCGATGAGTAATGATTGAGCCGAGGGGTATTTTCCCCAATGAACTCGCTCATCATGGTGTCGTGTCGTTCACTATTTTCCATTATCACCACCCTATTATGGTGGTTTTGACAACTTACTGTCCCTTATTATACACCAGGAACAGTTACAACACTTCCTATTGTGAAGTGAGACCACTAATCACGTTTCGGCTGTCGAAACTGCCAAATTCCTGGTTGCATGTTAACTAGACACCCACGTCCTAGGCCTAATACCCACGCCAGCCTACCCATGCCCCCAGCATTCCCTCTCCGACCTGGCACATGTGCAGAGCCTCTTTGTTGGTTCTCTTTCACTTTCAAATATATTTTAGACCAACAGTACTGCGTTAATCATGCACATTTACATTATAAAAATTATACAATATAATTGCGGGAAATGCACAATATTTTCCACACTGTGGCTGGGCGGAGTTCGTTGCTAGACGATTTAAATTGCTTCCTCCTCTAGGAGACGGTTCCAGTTAGTTTAATATCTTTGTGGAAAATTTTATAGGGGTGATTACCTTTATGTACCTCAACATTATATAAATACAAGTAATCTCATTGGGAGACAACCCTATATTGTTTACTGTAGTCACCCCGTGTAGATATGTGAGAAAACTTCACCACCTCTGGTCGCTGGAGGTGGGCCTTCGACCTCACAATCTTATCCATATCTATCCGAGACCAGTATAGATTGGATAGCACCCACAAGTACGGCGCTACTAATTAATTGTGGACTGTATAGATTATATTAATGTAACTGAATGAAGGGGGGGGGGGGGTAGGTTACACATGGATATATCCATCAAAGAAAAACATTTGTATATAATCCCACCACTTACCAGATATTCTCTGGGGGTCACTTGATGTAGCTGGATCACCCATAACCTATCCAATTACAACATACCTAACTGGCCAGTATCAGTCTGCTATAACTAGAAGGGTTACTTAACTGTGGGTGATTGATACTCATATTTCCTCCATTCACCATCTCATTTCGATGTCCTGCTACACCGACACAGTTCTCATTCCAGCAGGACAAGGTATCCGTTGGTTTGTTCCGGTTTAGAAGTCGTGACTCAATGAACTTCACTTTCCTCGTGACGGGAACAACGTGGTCTAGCGTGTTCACTCGGAGCAAGGCGACTTATTTCACTTCACGCATTCTCTTAACTTAGTGTTATTATCATTAATTACATTACAATTCACAAGACGATTTAATGTCTCATAATTATTATACACATTAGAGATCACTCCATTAAGATCTGAGACCAATGAGTGATGATTAAACCAAGGGTAATTTTTCCCGAGACACAGTCCATGGCGACACGCCAGTCACCCGGTCCTACCCTTATTCACTCATTTTACCACTCTATTACGGTGGTCCCGTAAATCACGTTCCCTCACTCTCCACCAGGAACAGTTACGACACTTCCTATTATGAAATGAGGCCTATATTAATCCTTAGGCCGCCGTGAACGCCAATTTCCTGGTTCCATGCTTTCCCAGCCTCCTCACTACATTCAAAACACTGCCGCCTCTCCCATGCCCCGAGTCGACCTCTACCCCCGCACATCCGCGCATGCGCAAAGGGAACTCCTGGTTCTATCCTGTTTTCAAATACATTTTTGACCCATATCGACACATTAAACACCTATTAGACACTATAGTTTCGGAAAATTAAAATATTTCCCACAGTCTTTATTATGCACCCCATACCCATCCTGTGGGCAGTAGTCAAAAGATTACAGAGATACATAATGGGTCCAGGGAATGGACCCCAAAGTTATAGCTGAACTAGTTACAAAGGTAATTAACTCCAAGTAGATCTGGTCACAATCATGGAAAGTTACGAAGGTAATGAATCAGCCTCATTCCTATACATGGTTACAATCATGAACAAATTACAAAGTAATGAGCCACTGATACGTCAACACCTGGTCACAGTTGTAATGACATATAAATACTAAATGGCTCTGGTGACCTGGTGGTTAACGCTCTCGCTTCACACGGCGAGGGCCTGGGTTCGATTCCCAGCCAGAGTAGAAACATTGGGCGTGTTTCTTTCCACCTGTTGTCCTATGTTCCCCATCAGTAAAATGGGTACCTGGGTGTTAGTCGACTGGTGGTGGGTCGCATCCTGGGACACTGAACTAATTTTGCCCGAGATGCTCAGCATAACAAGTGGCTTTCTGTGTAGTAGTATGTCATTGTTGTTTAGTTTAATATGTTTATTATGCACCCCATACCCATCCTGTGGGCGGTAGTCAAAAGATTACAGAGGTACATAATTGGTCCAGGGACTGGACTCCAAAGTTTTGATAGCTGAGCAAGTTACAGAGGTAATGAATTCACAATTTACAAAGGTAATGAACTCACAAATTACAAGGTAATGAACTCCGGTAGGTCTAGTCACAATCATGACAAGTTACAAAGGTATTTACAGATTACAGAGGTACGTAATGGATCCAGGGACTGGGCCCCAAAGTTTGGATGGCTGAACTAGGTACAAGGTAATGAACTCACAAGTTACAAAGGACTGTATACCATGTACATGTACTTGTAGTAAATAAAGATTATTATTATTATATTTATTATTATTAAGTAGGTCATACACCCACACGAGCGCGCGCACGCACACACACACGCGAGGGTGCACGCACAGACACATGCACATGAGCGTACAGTATATGCATACACACAAGCACGCACACACACACACACACACACCACACACACACACCACACACACACACACACACACACACACACACACACACACACACACAATCAGCGAAGAGGCGGGGCCAGGAGCTGTGATTCGACCCCTGCAACCACAAATAGGTGAGTACAAATAGGTGAGAACACACACACACACACACACACACACACACACACACCACACACACACACAATCAGCGAAGAGGCGGGGCCAGGAGCTGTGATTCGACCCTGCAACCACAAATAGTGTAGTACAAATAGGTGAGAACAAACACACACACACACACACCACACACACACCACACACACAACCAATCAGCGAAGAGGCGGGGCCAGGAGCTGTGATTCGACCCTGCAACCACAAATAGGTGAGTACAAATAGGTGAGAACACACACACAACACACACACACACACACACACACACACACACCATGGTAATGCATTATTTACAGCTAGCAAAGTCAGGGTATTTCTCCAGAATGGTCTGCAATATACCACTGTGGATAAAATACTTTGCATTTCTTGAACATTTCTGAGTGAGTTGTTTTCTAAATTCATTAATTTGATCACACTCCGTACATAATGACGCAAGGTGTGACAATAGTCTATCTGGCAAAGTTTACATTTCGTTTGTCTACATCTGGTGGTGGTGATTTAACCTGCCAAAGATACTTGTAACCCAGCCGGAACCGGCAGTAGTGACATCCAAGAGTCTGCTTATCTTTTTGGATGCACCATAGACATGTGGCTCCTCCTGCAGATGGAATGATGATAGATGGACTGACTTGTGTCAATCTCCCTAAGTCTTAAGTCAATAAACGGCTCCAGCCAGCCCTAGATTGAGCGGCGGTTCTCCTAGTAGGCCTTATTACAATTCTCCTTGTATTACTCGGTCAGCGTCATCTTCAGTATCACTCGCGTCACTTGTATTACTCGGTCAGCGTCATCTTCAGTATCACTCGCGTCACTTTCCTTTAGATTTTCGTTTACATTTGATAGAATACCATTCAATTCTAAGGGAATTAATTTAATAATGGTATACAAACTTTCCTGACTACAACACAACACTTTGACATTCCTGACAACACCTTGGGCATCTGGGTATAATGTTACTACTTTGCCCAGGGGTCACAATGTTCGATGTTGCTCAGTATCAATTAACACAATATCACCTGGTTGAATGTTCTGCCGATTAACTGCCTCTGGCGCACCATAAAAAATGTTCACGTGGAGTAAGAAGATACTCTTTACGCCACACAATGGGCTAATGATTAATTACTTTATTTAACATCTTGAATTTATCACACAACACCGTCGTATCATTGTAATCTTCATCACTTTCCTCAGGATTATCTCTATAGATAGGTGCAGCTTCCAAATTCCGTCCATATATTTGGTGAGGAGTCAGTATGTCTGCATCAGGAGTATCACTCATATATGAGAGCATGCGAGTATTTATCCGATTCTCCGCCTCCACCAACACTGTACGGGTAGCAAACTCTCTGGGTTAAAACCTCTAACAAAATCTTATTCTATCTTATCATCATTCTTGTGATGAGGTTGGTTGAGTGACGTGTGAGGGCAGGTAGCTGCCCCAAGGTTCAGGTGGTCCTCGAGCAGTCTTAACCCTTATATCCAACAACAACAACAACAATAACAACAGGTAACATGGTGTGACTGACGAAAGAAAAACATTAGTGTTACTGTGGTCTTCTTAATTAATGGTAATATATAACACTAGAGAAGAATGACACCCCCAGTGGTATAGTGGGTATAACACTGTGTCAACAGCAGTGTCACTGAGACTTGCCAACCTTCGCCTTCCCTTCTAAATATTTATTTAGGCTTTATAATAATTTTGTGCTTTCATATATTTAATAAATTGCGTAGAGTAGAACCTAGGATAAAACAGTATTGTTAAACAATGTAATAATATCACTACCACTTATTTACCAGACATTAAACAAACTGATGTGTAACATAAACAACTGTTGGTATTTCATTTATATTAATATAAAAAAGATAAGTCAATACAAACATGCTGTGTAATGATTACGTTGTATTAAAGAACAACTCGTCCACGTAACATAATTATCACACTCTTCATTGGAATTTATTTTCACCTTATTTTTTGGTGCGTTGGTCTGTAGTGCTATTATGTTTTTTTATTGTTGGTGAATTATGGTTTAACCAGTTTGACAGGTTGTGACTTAATTGTGTGAGGCGTCTTGTGTATAGTGACTACCGTTGATAGTGCACAATAACTTGTGTATAGTGACTGTATTGTTGATAGTGTACCATAACTTATGTATTGTGACTGTAGTGTTGATAGTGTACCATAACTTATGTATAGTGACTGTATTGTTGATAGTGTACCATAACTTATGTATTGTGACTGTAGTGTTGATAGTGTACCATAACTTATGTATTGTGACTAGTGTTGATAGTGTACCATAACTTATGTATTGTGACTAGTGTTGATAGTGTACCATAACTTATGTATTGTGACTGTAGTGTTGATAGTGTACTATAACTTATGTATTGTGACTGTAGTGTTGATAGTGTACCATAACTTATGTATTGTGACTAGTGTTGATAGTGTACCATAGCTTATGTATTGTGACTGTAGTGTTGATAGTATACTATAACTTATGTATTGTGACTGTAGTGTTGATAGTGTACCATAACTTATGTATTGTGACTAGTGTTGATAGTGTACCATAACTTATGTATAGTGACTGTAGTGTTGAGTGTACCATAACTTATGTATTGTGACTAGTTTACCTGGAGTTTACCTGGAGAGAGTTCCGGGGGTCAACACCCCCGCGGCCCGGTCTGTGACCAGGCCTCCTGGTGGATCAGAGCCTGATCAGCCAGGCTGTTGCTACTGGCTGCACGCAAACCAACGTACGAGCCACAGCCCGGCTAGTCAGGAAACGACTTTAGGTGCTTGTCCAGTGCCAGCTTGAAGACTGCCAGGGGTCTGTTGGTAATTCCCCTTATGTATGCTGGGAGGCAGTTGAACAGTCTCGGGCCCCTGACACTTATTGTATGGTCTGTTGATAGTGTACCATAACTTATGTATATTGACTGTAGTGTTGATAGTGTACCATAACTTATGTATAGTGATTGTAGTGTTGATAGTGTACCATAACTTATGTATAGTGACTGTAGTGTTGATAGTGTACCATAACTTATGTATAGTGACTAGTGTTGATAGTGCACCATAACTTATGCATAGTGACTGTAGTGCTGATAGTGTACCATAACTTATGTATTGTGGCTGTAGTGTTGATAGTGCACCATAACTTATGTATTGTGACTAGTGTTGATAGTGTACCATAACTTATGTATTGTGACTGTAGTGTTGATAGTGCACCATAACTTATGTATAGTGACTCTAGTGTTGATAGTGCATCAAAGCTTATGTATATTGACTGTAGTGTTGATAGTGCACCATAACTTATGTATAGTGACTGTAGTGTTGATAGTGTACCATAGTGACTACCGTTGATAGTGCACCATAACTTATGTATTGTGACTGTAGTGTTGATAGTGCACCATAACTTATGTATTGTGACTGTAGTGTTGATTGTCTACCATAACTTATGTATTGTGACTGTAGTGTTGATAGTGCACCATAACTTATGTATAGTGACTCTAGTGTTGATAGTGCATCAAAGCTTATGTATATTGACTGTAGTGTTGATAGTGCACCATAACTTATGTATAGTGACTGTAGTGTTGATAGTGTACCATAGTGACTACCGTTGATAGTGCACCATAACTAATGTATTGTGATTGTAGTGTTGATAGTGCACCATAACTTATGTATTGTGACTGTAGTGTTGATAGTGCACCATAACTTATGTATTGTGACTGTAGTGTTGATAGTGTACCATAGTGACTACCGTTGATAGTGCACCATAACTTATGTATTGTGACTGTAGTGTTGATAGTGCACCATAACTTATGTATTGTGACTGTAGTGTTGATAGTGTGCCATAACTTATGTATTGTGATTGTAGTGTTGACAGTGCACCATAACTAATGTATTGTGATTGTAGTGTTGATAGTGCACCATAACTTATGTATTATGATTGTAGTGTTGATAGTGCACCATAACTTACGTATTGTGATTGTAGTGTTGAAGTGCACCATAAACATTATGTATTGTGATTGTAGTGTTGATAGTGAAACCATAAACTTATGTATTGTGACTGTAGTGTTGATAGTGCACCATAACTTATGTATTGTGATTGTAGTGTTGATAGTGCATCAAAGCTTATCTATAGTGACTGTAGTGTTGATAGTGCACCATAACTTATGTATTGTGATTGTAGTGTTGATAGTGTACCATAATTTATGTATTGTGACTGTAGTGTTGATAGTGCACCATAACTTATGTATTGTGATTGTAGTGTTGATAGTACATCAAAGCTTATGTATAGTGACTGTAGTGTTGATAGTGCACCATAACTTATGTATTGTGACTGTAGTGTTGATAGTGTACCATAACTTATGTATTGTGACTAGTGTTGATAGTGTATCATAACTTATGTATAGTGACTGTAGTGTTGATAGTGTACCATAACTATTGTATTGTGATTGTAGTGTTGATAGTGCACCATAACTAATGTATTGTGATTGTAGTGTTGATAGTGTACCATAACTTATGTATTGTGATTGTAGTGTTGGTAGTGCACCATAACGTATGTATTGTGATTGTAGTTTGATAGTGTACCATAGTGACTACCGTGATAGTGCACCATAACTTATGTATTGTGACTGTAGTGTTGATAGTGCACCATAACTTATGTATTGTGACTGTAGTGTTGATAGTGTGCCATAACTTATGTATTGTGATTGTAGTGTTGACAGTGCACCATAACTAATGTATTGTGATTGTAGTGTTGATAGTGCACCATAACTTATGTATTGTGATTGTAGTGTTGATAGTGCACCATAACTTATGTATTGTGATTGTAGTGTTGATAGTGTACCATAACTTATGTATTGTGACTAGTGTTGATAGTGCACCATAACTTATGTATTGTGATTGTAGTGTTGATAGTGCATCAAAGCTTATGTATAGTGACTGCAGTGTTGATAGTGCACAATAAATTATGTATTGTGACTGTAGTGTTGATAGTGTACCATAACTTATGTATTGTGATTGTAGTGTTGATAGTGCACCATAACTTATGTACTGTGATTGTAGTGTTGATAGTGCACCATAACTTATGTATTGTGATTGTAGTGTTGATAGTCCACCATAACTTATGTATTGTGATTATAGTGTTGATAGTGTACCATAACTTTGTATTGTGACTAGTGTGATAGTGTACCTTAACTTATGGTACCTGACCAGCCGTTCTGTGGCTCGTACGTTGGATTGCGTGCAGCCAGCAGTAACAGCCTGGTTGATCAGGCTCTGATCCACCAGGAGGTCTGGTCACAGACCGGGCCACGGGGGCATTGACCCCTGGAACTCTCTCCAGGTAAGCTCCAGGTAGTGACTGTAGTGTTGATAGTGTTCCATAACTTACGTATAGTGACTAGTGTTCATAGTGCACCAAAACTTATGTATTGTGACTGTAGTGTTGATAGTGCATCATAACTTATGTATTGTGATTGCAGTGTTGATAGTGCATCATAACTTTTTAAGTCACCGAGATTATAAAGTCACTTAAAAATAACTCAGGGAATCTGTCTCATGTCCCAAAATTATTCTACAAGATAGGGCCCATGTCCTCTCGCATGCTATCTCATTACTTTTTAACAAGTCACTAGAAACTAGCACCTTCCCGAAACTACTCAAGACGGCAAGGGTTACACCAATACATAAAGGCGGTGACCCTACAGATTTAAACAACTATAGGCCAATATCAAACCTACCATTGCTATCCAAAATCTTTGAGAAACTCGTGCACAGGAGACTATTTTCATTTATAACGGCACAAAACATACTCAACCCCTGCCAATTTGGATTCAGGAAAAATAGAAGCACTAACGATGCATCATAAAAATGCTAGATCTGCTTACACAGCATTGGAAAATAAGGAATATCCACTAGGAATTTTTATTGACCTAAGAAAAGCTTTTCACACAGTAGACCATGGCATCCTACTCCACAAACTTGACCATTATGGTATAAGAGGCCATGCACTTGCATATTCAATCTTACCTTACTAATAGTATCAGTATGTCACCATTAAAGACACAGCATCAACAACACAGCCACTTGATACTGGAGTTGCGCAGGGAAGTGTCCTTGGTCCCCTGCTCTTCCTCATCTACATCAGTGATCTTCCAAACGTATCTCAACACCTGAAACCCATTCTCTTTGCTGACGACATGACTTATGTCATCTCACACCCTAATCTTGCCACCCTCAACACCATTGTTAATGAGGAGCTGATCAAAATATCGACTTGGATGACAGCCAATAAACTTACACTTAACACTGACAAAACCTACTACATTATGTTTGGTAGCAGAGCAGGAGATGCGCAAATTAACATTAAGATCGACAACACTCTAATTGCCAGGCATAATGAGGGCAAATTCCTAGGCCTATATCTCGACAACAGCCTGAACTTCAGCACCCATATCCAACACATAACCAAAAAAGTATCCAAAACGGTTGGGATCCTCTCCAAGATACGATACTGTGTGCCGCAAACTGCCCTTCTCACACTATACCATTCACTTATATATCCATACCTCACCTATGCTATCAGTGCTTGGGGTTCAACTGCAGCAACACACCCACAGGCACAACACCAGACACAAACATCTCTATGACATTCCCCGTGTCCGACTAAACCTTTACAAAAATTCAATGTATGTCAAAGCCCTAAAATCTGGAACACCCTACCTGAAAATTCTAAAAATGCAGACACATTCATCACCTTCAAAACTACCATCAGAAAACATCTTATCTCCCTGATACACCCTGTCAACTAATTACACGAATACCACCTGTTGGTTAACACTTACACTCACTCACCCATTTGACCATAAACAGAAATATCAATCTCAATCTCAAAATAATGAATCTTAACTAGTCATAAGTTGGCCTGTGAAACTCCAATACCGAAACTATGTATAGTGATAAAACAAAAGCATTCACATTGCTATACTCACAAACTAGTATTTAGTCACTTAGCAATAATACCAACTTACCACATAATTTTGTAATATTTTAAACTTAAGATTTAATTTAAGTCTGCCCGAAATGCCTAGCCATGCTAGGTGTTCTAGTGGTACACTCTGTAATTATTATTTTACTACATGTAAACCACACAATAACCAAATTCTGTAAACTCAGCATTGTAATCCTTATAGAGAATAAACTTTGAATTTGAATTGAATTGAATTGTGATTGTAGTGTTGATAGTGCATCATAACTTATGTATTGTGATTGTAGTGTTGATAGTGCATCATAACTTGTGTATTGTGATTGTAGTGTTGATAGTGCACCATAACTTATGTATTGTGATTGTAGTGTTGATAGTGCACCAAAACTTATGTATAGTGACTAGTGTTGATAGTGTTCCATAGCTTATGTATAGTGACTCTAGTGTTCATAGTGCACCAAAACTTATGTATTGTGACTGTAGTGTTGATAGTGCATCATAACTTATGTATTGTGATAGTAGTGTTGATAGTGCATCATAACTTGTGTATTGTGATTGTAGTGTTGATAGTGCACCATAACTTATGTATTGTGATTGTAGTGTTGATAGTGCACCAAAACTTATGTATAGTGACTAGTGTTGATAGTGTTCCATAACTTATGTATAGTGACTGTAGTGTTCATTGTGCACCACAACTTGTGTATAGTGACTGTAGTGTTGATAGTGCACCATAACTTATGTATAGTGACTAGTGTTGATAGTGCACCATAACATGTATAGTGACTGTGGTGTTGATAGTGTACCATAACTTATGTATAGTAACTGTAGTGTTGATAGTGTACCACAACATGTATAGTGACTAGTGTTGATAGTGCACCATAACTTAGGTATAGTGACTTGTGTTGATAGTGCACCATAACTTATGTAATGTGACTATAGTGTTGGTGGTGCACCACAACGTATGTATAGTGACTGTAGTGTTGATACTGCACCATAACTTATGTAATGTGACTGTAGTGTTGATAGTGCACCATAACTTATGTATAGTGACTGTAGTGTTGGTAGTGCACCATAAATTATGTATAGTGACTAGTGTTGATAGTGCACCATTACTTATGTATAGTGATTGTAGTGTTGATAGTGCACCATAACTTGTATATAGTGACTGTGGTGTTGATAGTGCACCATAACTTATGTATATTGATTAGCATTGATAGTGGACTATACCTTATGTATAGTACTTGTATAGTTGATAGTGTACCATAACTTATGTATAGTGACTGTAGTGTTGATACTGCACCATAACTTATGTAATGTGACTGTGGTGTTGATAGTGCACCATAACTTATGTATAGTGACTGTAGTGTTGTTAGGGCACCAAAGCTTATGTATAGTGACTGTAGTGTTGATAGTGCACCATAACTTATGTAATGTGACTATAGTGTTTTTGGTGCACCATAACATATGTATAGTGACTGTAGTGTTGATACTGCACCATTTATTTTTTTATTTGTGTATTTATTTATTAATTTGAACATGATACAGAGAAGTACAAAAGAACACAGTTAAATGCAGCATGCCAAAGCCACTTGAATGCATAGCATTACGGGCTGGCTTAAAATTAACTTAACCCTTTGACTGTCGCAGCCGTATATATACGTTTTACGAGGTGCCGTGTTTGACGTATATATACTCATAAATTCTAGCGGCTTCAAATCAAGCAGGAGAAAGCTGGTAGGCCCACATGTGAGAGAATGGGTCTGTGTGGTCAGTGTGCACCATATAAAAAAAATCCTGGAGCACGCAGTGCATAATGAGAAAAAAAAACTCCGACCGTTTTTTTTAATTAAAATGCCGACTTTGTGGTCTATTTTCGTATAGTATTTATGGTTGTATTCTCGTTTTCTTGGTCTCATTTGATAGAATGGAAAACATATTACAGAAATAGAGGTGTTTTTGATTGATTTTACTATAAAAAGAACCTAGAAATGGAGCTCAAAGTAGGGGAAATGTTTGATTTTTACCAATGTTCAAAAGTAAACAAATGATGCCATTGTCTAATAAATGTCCAACTAGCCATTCTAATATGCAGTCATGAATGGGTTGATGTTATTTATACAGTTATTACAGCATTGCAGTAGTCTGCATAATAGTAAGTCTAATATTTTTTGTTTGAATAAAAATTCAAAATAGAAAGCAAGAGTAATATCAGAGGGGCCTGGAGACGTGACTGATGAACAAAGAAAACGTTATTTTAGAGCCAGGAATGTCTGCATTGTTCATTCTGGACCTTATTTTGAAATTGTCATATTTTTTAGTTTTCGTGAAATTGGCCAAATTGCAAATTTCTGACCACATTATTAGGTAGTTGAAATCAGTAAATGGGCAGTTTCAATCGATAGAAAAAATGAAGTTCTAAAGAAATAGCTATGAGTTTGGGCGACTGGAACAATGAAATTACCCGAAAATATGGCTCAAAGTGGGCGAAATCGCCGATTTGTAAACAGCGCCGAGGTCGCTAACTTCGCGAGAGCATAATTCCGTCAGTTTTCCATCAAATTTCGTTTTTTGGGTCATTACAATCGGGAAAAGATTCTCTATCATTTCATAAAGAAAAATAATTTTTTTTTTTTTTAAATTTTGCGACACCAGGAGACACCTCAGGATTGGGGCTTGCGACAGTCAAAGGGTTAAGATTAAGTAAAGAATGAAGTATTCAGTGGTAAAACATTATTGTAAACAGATAACAATTAAGCACAAATGAGTATTACGAAAACAGGTCGTATGGTTGCTTGCATTGCTGTACAATCAGTATTTATTTATTTATTTATTTATTTATTTATTTATTTAATTTGAACATGATACAGAGAAGTACAAGGAATACAGTTTTTAAAGTGCAACATGCCAAAGCCCTTTGTTTGCAGAGCATTATGGGCAGGCTTAAAATTAACTTAAGATTAACTAAGCAGTGATATATTCAGTGGTACAAAAATTATTGTAAAACAGATAACAATTTAGTACAGATGAGTATTACAAAGACAGGTCATATGGTCATTTACTGTGTTGCTGTGTAATCAGTAGAATGGAGTATTCTGTTAGGTAATGAAGTTAAATAGTAACAAAGTTTGATTGGGTCACAGGTTGACATTTATGAGATACAATAAGGAGACATATATGAGATACAATTATTAAGTATTTATTTAGTTGTGGGTGAGTAAGTGATTTTTGAGAAGAGACTTGAATTTATAAACAGACAGTGTTTTTTTATATTCACAGGAAATTTAAATTTTCCAGATTTTAGGGTCTTTTATGTGCATTGAGTTTTTGCATAGCGTGAGATGGACACGAGGAACATAAAAGAGTGATCTGTCTTGTGTTATGGTCATGTGTTCTGTGGGGTTGGCAAGGAGATGTTTGAGGGGAGGGTTAATATCAGAGTTAAGTGTTTCTATGTATGTATAGTGCAGTAATAAGTATGGATGTTTTGTAATTGTGAGTAGGTTTGAGTTTTGAATATGGTGGAGTGTGCTGTCTGTAGTGGGAATTTATCATTCTGACTGCAGCCTTTTGTTGGGTGATTAGTGGTCTGAGATGGTTTAAATTGTTGTTTGAGCCCCATGCACAAATTCATAGGTGAGATAGGGGTAAAAAGTGAGTGATATGGGGCCAGGAGGGCTGACTGTGGAGCATATTTACCGTATCTTCGATAGTATGCCTACGGTCTTGGAAATTTTTTTGGAAATTTTGTTGTATATGTGTTTGAAATTTGAGTCTATTATCAAGGGGGATTCCTAGGAATTTTTTCCCTCTGTGAGTTTGGGATAGGTGATCCATTTATCATTATGTTAAGAGACACATCTGCTGCTCTGTTACCAAACTGAATGTAGTAGGTTTTTGTCAATGTTTAGAGTAAGTTTGTTGGTCCCATCCGGGTTGATATTTCTGTAATTCGGTATTTACAGTATTGGCTAGCATGACTGGGCTCGGTGAGAGTAGACGTATGTATGTCATCTGCATATACAGTGGACCCCCGCATAACGAAAATTAAATCCGTTCCTGAAGCTCATTTTTATGCAAAATTATCGTTATGTGAATGAGTTTTCCCATAAGAAATAATGGAAATCAAATTAATCCTGCAAGAAAACCCAAAGATGAAAAAAAAATTTTACCACATGAAATATACATTTTCCTACACACAAAGAGAAGGAAACATGCACAATAGTAGAGTAGTACTTGCACAATATATATTGTACAGTACTACTCTACTAAAGAAGAATAAATGACACTTACCTTTATTGAAGATGCAGCAATGACTGACGACACTGGTCCTGGGAGTGCCTTTTCCTCCTGAGTACTGTAGGTCCTGTTTGGCATTTTCTATCCAGAACATGCCTAACACACTGTGTAGCCACTACGATTCTTAAATCTCTCAAACCCAAACCCTTTTCTGGCTTTAATTCACCAATATGAGCACTAGTTCCAGGCATTTTCCCTGTTCACCTGGGTGTTAGTCGACTGGTGTGGGTTGCATCCTGGGAGACAAGATTAAGGACCACAATGGAAATAAATTAGTCTTTGATGACACTGACTTTTTTGGGAAATTTTCCTGGGTGGCTAACCCTGGGTTAAATTGTCCTTGGTATTCTCAATAAGCCACACCAACAACAGTGCTACAGCAAACAGCGCAGCACAGCAGCTGACCCGTGCTACAGCAGCAGCAGACGGTGCTACAGCAGCAGCAACGGTGCTTTTTTGCAGCAGCAGACGGTACTACAGCACCAGCAGCAAACAGCTGACGGTTTGTACACAGCAGCAGCTGACAGTGCAGCAGCAGCAGCAGCTGACAGTGCTACAGCAGCAGCTGACAGTTTCTACAGCAGCAGCAGACGGTGCTACGGGAGCAGCAAGACGTACTACAGTAGCAGCAGCAGCTGACAGTGGTACAGCAGCAGCAGCAGCTGATGGTGCACAGCAGCAGCAGCTGACAGTGCTACAGCAGCAAACACAGCAGCGTGACAGTGCAGCCAGCAGCAGCTGACAGTGACAGCAGCAGCTGACAGTGCTACAGCAGCAGCAGACTGTGCTACAGCAGCAGCAGGCGTACTACAGCAGCAGCAGCAGCTGACGGTGGTACAGCAGCACAGCCCGCTGATGGTGCTACAGCAGCAGCAGCAGCTGACAGTGCTAAAGCAAGCACTGCAGTGCAGCACAGCACAGCTGACAGTGCTACGCACACGACATGCTAAAAAGCAAACAGTAAAATGCACAGAGCAGCAGACTGCTACAGCAGCCAACGGTTAAAATAC
>NW_026505621.1:0-17067 GCF_026875155.1 Cherax quadricarinatus
AAATTTTAAAGGCCTATTTTATGGACCCCGGAGTATACCTGAAGAGGGTTTCCGGGGGTCAACGCCCCCGCGGCCCAGTCTGTGACCACGCCTTGTGCTGCATCACGGCCTGATCAACCAGACTGTTACTGTTGGCCGCACGAAATCCGACGTACGAGCCACAGCCCAGCTGGTCAGGTAATGACTTTAGGTGCCTGTCCAGTGCCTTCTTAAAGACAGCCAGGGGTCTTGGTAATCCCCCTTACATATGCTAGGAGGCAGTTGAAGAGTCTTGGGCCCCTGACACTTACTGCGTTATCTCTTAACGTGCTAGTGGTATCCTTGCTTTCATAGGGAGTGATTTTCGTGTGCAAGTTTGGTACCAATCCCTCTAGGATTTTCCAAGTGTATATAATCATGTAATTGAGGTGTTTTATCTCCGTTATGTGTGCCATGAAGGTTCTCTGTACATTTTCTAGGTCAGCAATTTCACCTGCCTTGAAAGGTGCTGTTAGTGTGCAGCAATATTCCAACCTAGATAGAGCAAGCGACCTGAGGAGTGTCATCATGGGTTGGCATCCCTGATTTTGAAGGTTCTCATTATCCATCCTGTCATTTTTCTAGCAGATGCGATTGATACAATGTTATGGTCCATGAAGGTGAGATCCTCCGACATGATCACTCCCAGGTCTTTGACGTTGGTTTTTCGTTCTATTGTGGCTGGAATTTGTTTGATACTCCGATATAGTTTTAATTTCCTCACGTTTTCCATATCGGAGTAATTGAAATCTCACTGAACTTCATATTGTTTTCTGCAGCCCATTTAAAGATTTGATTGATGTCCGCCTGGAGTCTTGCAGTGTCTGCAATGAAAGACACTGTCATGCAGATTCGGGTGTCATCTGCAAAGGAAGACACGGTGCTGTGGCTGACATCCTTGTCTATGTCAGATATGAGGATGAGGAACAGGATGGGAGTGTGTACTGTGCCTTGTGGAACAGAGTTATTCGCAGTAGCCGCCTCAGATTTTACTGTTTACTACTGTTCTTTGCGTTATGTTTGTTAGGAAATTATAGATCAATCTACCAACTTTTCCTGTTATTCTTTTATCACGCATTTTGTGCGCTATTACACCATGGTCACATTCGTCAAAGGCTTTTGCAAAATCTGTGTATACTACATCTGCGTTTTGTTTGTCTTCTAGAGCATCCAGGACCTTGTCATAGTGGTCCAGTAGTTGGGACAGGTAGGAACGACCTGTTTTAAACCCGTGTTGCCCTGGGTTGTGTAACTGATGGCTGTCTAGATGAGAGAGAGGGCCAGACAGCTATGCAATCTCTCGGAGGAGGGGCATTGTACTAAATGTAACATAAAAAAAAAATTCTCGAACTCAAGGTTGCCATTAGTTTTTAGAACCAATTTTGGCCTAATTCTAATTATACTTAACACAATTTATCACAAATAATTAAATAAGTATTATTATCGCATGCAGTTGTTTTACCACCAGACAACAAACTCAAATGAAAAACTCTAAGGAGGGAAGATACGAAGTAACTTTTCCAGGGACTGCTTAACCAGGAAGTGAACTACTGCAATTTGTATTCGATAATAATTAGATAATTAGTGTCCAGGTGTTAAGTTGGCGGGCCGGACAGGCCGGATGTGGCTCACAGGCCGGGGGTTGCCGACCCCTGTAACCTAGTCTATACCTACTTTCACGTCTTCTTACTCCTTCCCCGATCTTTATGACCTTGCATTTACCGGGGGTGAATTCAAACAACTACTTGTAGCTTGTCCGGATCCGTTAGAAGCCTTTCTTTGTCCTCACTTGTTTTTATTTTCCTAATATGTTTTACATTATCAGCAAACAGGTATGCATCTGAATGAACATTAAAATGGTATAAAATACCGACAGGTTGTTAGGTAAGACACATATGCAACAGTTAGGTATCTTTATTTCGAAACGTTTCGCCTACACAGTAGGCTTCTTCAGTCGAGTACAGAAAAGTTGATAGAAGCAGAAGAGACTTGAAGACGATGTAATCAGTCCATCACCCTTAAAGTTTTGAGGTGGTCAGTCCCTCAATCTGGAGAAGAGCATTGTTCCGTAGTCTGAAACAATATGGAGTTGAAGTGCGAGGATGGAGCCTTATATAGCGCCAGGAGATGAGACGTAGGTCACTTTGGGAGGTCAGGTCCCTCTCAAATCCAGCCGTTCTCACTAGTAGAGGTTGTCGAAGTTGATTTCAGGTCTGTACCAAGATACCCTTGTGTTGCAGTGTCTGACATATTGAACATTAAAATGGTATAAAATACCGACAGGTTGTTAGGTAAGACACATATGCAACAGTTAGGTATCTTATACCATTTTATACCATTTTAATGTTCAATCTGTCAGACACTGCAACACAAGGGTATCTTGGTACAGACCTGAAATCAACTTCGACAACCTCTACTAGTGAGAACGGCTGGATTTGAGAGGGACCTGACCTCCCAAAGTGACCTACGTCTCACCTCCTGGCGCTATATAAGGCTCCATCCTCGCACTTCAACTCCATATTGTTTCAGACTACGGAACAATGCTCTTCTCCAGACTGAGGGACTGACCACCTCAAAACTTTAAGGGTGATGGACTGATTACATCGTCTTCAAGTCTCTTCTGCTTCTATCAACTTTTCTGTACTCGACTGAAGAAGCCTACTGTGTAGGCGAAACGTTTCGAAATTTAAAACCCCAACTGTTGCATATGTGTCTTAAACCCAACCAACCTGTCGGTATTTTTTACCATTTTTAAAGTTCAATCTGTCAGACACTGCAACACAAGGGTATCTTGGTACAGACCTGAAATCAACTTCGACAACCTCTACTAGTGAGAACGGCTGGATTTGAGAGGGACCTGACCTCCCAAAGTGACCTACGTCTCACCTCCTGGCGCTATATAAGGCTCCATCCTCGCACTTCAACTCCATATTGTTTCAGACTACGGAACAATGCTCTTCTCCAGACTGAGGGACTGACCACCTCAAATCTTTAAGGGTGATGGACTGATTACATCGTCTTCAAGTCTCTTCTGCTTCTATCAACTTTTCTGTACTCGACTGAAGAAGCCTACTGTGTAGGCGAAACGTTTCGAAATAAAGATAACTAACTGTTGCATATGTGTCTTACCTAACATGCATCTAAATAAATCTCATAGGTGTATGTCTCTCACCGTATATAAGCTAAGGGTTTATTTTGCTCCCTATTCAAAAATATATACACATCAGAGATAAATGTCTCTTAGTGCATTAAAGTATTCTTGACTGGTGAACATGCAGCCTTAATGGCCCAAGTGTAGTTCATGTCTTACATCCAATTAACCTACCAGTAGTCCACACTTCCAATTAATAGTCCGCATGTCCAACTAATAGCTCACATGACCAGATACTACTGTAATTGTAGGATGCTGCAGATAATCGCTGATGAAGCTAGTATATGAGTCGTTCATCCTGATATCTTAGTTCCAGTGAAACAGTGACGACACATATGCTGCTATGCATGATAATCTATGTAACTGTATTTGTGTATACCTGAATAAACTTACTGTTGCAATATGGAGTGTGCAAAATTAGGATACTGATCCTTGATGGGGTATCAGTTGCTAGGTTGGCCATTGTCTAGGGGAAAACTCCATAGCAACAAGGTTTTGGTGCTGCAAATATAGCCTTTTTAAACAGACTTTCTTTGTTAACCTTCTTTCTGTAAGATGGCCAAAACTCAAGTAAAATCTGTGTCTTTAATAACAATAAAACTTACATAGGACTAGAAGTCAGAGTGCTAGTCAGAGTGGGTGTTGTGAAGGCACTCTGAGCGAATGTGGTGAAGCTATTCAGAGGGAGTGTGAGAACCTACTCAAAGCATGTGCGGTTAATCTACTTGCTCTGAGTAGGTTCCCACACTCACTCTGAGTAGCTTCACCACACTCACTCAGAGTGCCTTCACAACACCCACTCTGACTAGCACTCTCACTTCTAGTCTGAGCTATGATTTCTAAGAGTTCTCTGGTCATATACATATCCCTTCCATGGGATTACTGATAAATCCTTGTCTGGATAATTACTTCATGTCACAGTTTGATTGCCTAACTCTACTACTGAGAATTATGTTTTCCCAGTAAACTCTTGTGTCGTAACAATAGCTGTATGTATATAATAGTATCTTTTATGCGTAAATTCAAATTCTTCAAATTCAAAGTTTATTCTCTATAAAGATTACAATGTTGAATTTACAGAATTTGGTTGTTGTGTGGTTTACATGTAGTTAAATAATGATTACAGTGTACCACTAGAACGCCTATCATGGCTAGGCATTTCGGGCAGACTTAGTTTAATTCTTTATTTTAAAATATTACAAATTATGAGGTAAGTTGGTATTATGGCTAAGTGACTAAATACTAGTTTGTGAGTTTAGCAATGTGAATGCTTTTGTTTTGGCACAGTACATAGTTTCAGTATTGGAGTATCATAGGATTCATTATTTTAAGATTGAGATTAATATTTCCGTTTATGGTCAAATGGGTGAGTGAGTGTAAGTGTGAACCACCAGGTGGTATTCATGTAGTTAGTTGATGGGGTTTATCAGGGAGATAAGATGTTTTCTAATGGTAGTTTTGAAGGTGATGAATGTGTCTGCAGTTCTAGAGTTCTCAGGTAGGGTGTTCCAGATTTTAGGGCCTTTGACATACATTGAATTTTTGTAAAGGTTTAGTCGGACATGGGGAATGTTGTAGAGATGTTTGTGTCTGGTGTTATGCCTGTAGGTTCTGTCACAACTATCAAGAAAGCGTTTTAGGTCAAGATTGATATTGGAGTTTAAGGTCCTGTAGATGTAGATTGCACAGTAGTAAGTGAAAAGATAAGTAAGGGAAAAGATAAGTAATTTTATTGCTCTATTTTATTAAAGATATAATTCATAGGTATATGAAGATCCTATGTAAGTTTTATTGTTATTAAAGGCACAGATTTTACTTGAGTTTTGGCCATCCTACAGAAAGAAGGTTAACAAAGAAAGTCTGTTTAAAAAGGCTATATTTGCAGCACCAAAACCTTGTTGCTATGGAGTTCTCCCCTAGACAATGGCCAACCTAGCATTTGATACCCCATCAAGTATCAGTAGCCTATTGTTACACGCGCCATATCACAACAAATGGGGGCCTGTCTGGGAGCTGAACCCGGGACCTCCTGGACAGGCCCCCACTTTGTTACAAACATAACCAGTTGGTCCCTGGGTTATAGTGTTTATCGTAACAAATGAACAAACCTATCACATCTAGGGGTCATCACTTATAACATCTGTATAACACCTTACA
Source organism: Cherax quadricarinatus (assembly GCF_026875155.1). NCBI lineage: Eukaryota > Metazoa > Arthropoda > Malacostraca > Decapoda > Parastacidae > Cherax > Cherax quadricarinatus. The sequence continues at coordinate 5,327 of NW_026505621.1, forward strand.
CCCAACTTTTTTCTCCAACAATCTCTTTAATTTACCAACACCACAACACTACTGTTGACATACAAAAGTTATTAAACATGAGAAAATTAGAGATTGTTTTATATAAAGACTACTTATTTAAGATTTATTTAAAATTTTTGTATTTAGTAGCCAATTCATTTATCTCTATATTTTCTCATGTTTAATAACTTTTGTATATCAATAGTAGTGTTGTGGTGTTGGTAAATTAAGGAGATTTTTGGAGAAAGAAGTTGGGTGTAAGGTGTTACACAGATGTTATAAGTGATGACCCCTAGATGTGATAGGTTTGTTCATTTGTTAGAAGAAGCACTATAACCCAGGGACCAACCGGCTATGTTCGTAACAATTACTTATAAGCTGGGTATATATACATAACTATGGGCTTTCTTCATGCACTGTTGTTGTTGTTATTATTATTATTATTATTATTATTATTATTATTATTATTATTATTATTATTATTATTGTGGTGCATGTGTCTCAGTATATAAGCTGTACAGAGACCCAAACGTCACAATGAAAGCTTTGTATTCACTCAGAATATATTTTATTCCTTGTTTTTGGGATTAATGTATTCTTGAAAGACCTGAAAGACCATTTACCAGGATAAATACAGGTTTCAAACCTAATAAACCATCGGAAATGTTTACTTGAAGTGCTTCTCAAACCCCAAAATTAAATTGCAAAAAAGCATGTATATCAGATTTTAAATGGCTTAATTTATTTTTAAATTAAGGGCATACATTGAAGCATTTCATTGGGGGGGTTTTTGGACAACAGCCGGCCCAAATACGTCTCTCCCTCCCTTTTTTGCACATTTTTAAAATAAGCACTTTGTCTTTTTTTTTTGGGGTTTCCTAGAAATTTACACTTATGTTCTATTTGATAATTGACATAAAAGGGAAAAAACTTCTTAATAAAGTTACTGCCACGCTTTTTGTCACTCTTTTTTGAATACCTGTTGGTATCTTTCAGGACCGTCCTCTTGGGTAAATATGGGAAGGTTTTTCCGGGGTGTCGTTGCGCTTCTTGAATAGTGTGTCTATCTTCCAAGAGCGGAGCAATGAAAAATATTTTCCCAAGTTTTGTAGGATTCTTGAATACTCTAGTATATCTTCCAGGGGCTGGAAAACCATTCTTGAATACTTATTAGTATCTTCCAAGTTGGAGCACTTTTTTAATACCAAGAGTTCTTCAAGGGCTGGAGAAACTTGTTGATACTGGAATTTGTTAGGAAAGGTGGCAAGGGTGTCTGCCACCTTTTTAAAATTTTACGGGAATTACTTTAACCGCCTGCGGTGACTGGTCACCTCTCTTGATGTTGTAGGATAATCAAAAAAGCTGTCGCCACATTTCACTATTAACACCCCTCCCTCTCTTATACAACTCAGTAAGTTTAAGCGTTGAGCATCTTAGGGGCCCGGGTTAACCAGTAAGTTTAACGTTGATGCATTTTTGAACTAGGTGACCCAATAAATTTGTTTTCGTAAGGGAGAGTTTTTTGATATATAAATATAATAAAACTTAAATCGTTGGGAAATTTTGTCCTAACTGGGTCGACTTAATTTCACCACTGAGTTTTTTGCTGAACACAAGTCCCCAGTGCTATGAGTGCCAACTTTCTGGGTAAAATGAAAATTTTTTTTTATTTAATAATAAGAGAATTCTTAAATACATAATGTTCTCCGGAATATTAAGGCGTCCTTCCTTGAAGGGCAAAAAGGATTCTCAGTAGGGGGGTCCGGGTTTAACTATGTCACGAATCTTCAGTCTGTGCCCGAAAGCTGTGTATACTTTTAGTTTTAATGCTACTCAGTTAGTTTAATAATTTATTGGCACCTCATACCCCTGGTTGGGTGGTAGTCAAAAAAATTACAAGGGAATAAAGGGCCCGAGCTGGGGGGCAAAATTTTGTAGCTGAACGGTTAAGGGGAATGAATTTTTTAAAACTTTATAAAACTAGTTACAACGTAATTTTAGCAGACATGAAATTTCCCACAAAACACAGGTACAATTGTTTGTGCGGGGCAAAATTGCCCATACGGAAACAGATTTTATTTTGGGCCCCCTTTGATTACACTGGTCTAAATTTTTTTTAAAAATTTTGTTTTTTTTCGGAAAAACAGATATTTCACTGTTTTTTTTTTGGGGGGGGGGGGAGAAGGGGGAGGTGTTTAAAATGAATAACCATAACAATCGTTGGCTAAAGTTTCCAAAAAAAATTTATTTGCACTTTTTGGTATAAATAAAAAATATATTAAAATTACCTGCAATTTAATTTAATATATTAATTCAACCCAGGCTTATTTGTTGTTCTTGTTTCCACTTCTAAGAGTTTCGTTTTTGTTCAGTATAAGTGCTAACAAATGGGCCCTTTTTTTTTTCCCCGGTATGTTTCTCCGTGCCCGAAATTTTCTAGTGGAATTTTCAACAATTATGCTGTGCTCCGAAGTTGGCCCGAAAAAAAATCTGAGTAAGAGAGTAAAAAATGATTTTTAAAGACATTGTCATGTAGGGTTCCACTGCTGCGTCTGCCCCATGCTCGGCTTTCCTCCTTGGAGTTTTAAAAAGAATAATAATAATTGTGGAAAATTGCATTTATTGAATGTAAAAATTTGTACATAAAAAAAAAATAAAAAAAAAGATAATTATTTTTTTTCAATTTAACATAGAAAAGTGGAATTTAGGACACCTAGTCTCAAAAAATGCCCCCCCTTCGATCCTACCACTGTCAAACCAAAATTTTGCTCTGGACCTTTAATTAAATAAAATATCATACCCCAGGAATACTGGTAAATTATAAATTTGTGGACAATTTTAAAAAATGATTATAAAAAATTCAATATACAAAACAAAGGGAAAATAATTCTTAAATACCACCAATTTGACTGGTATTAAGTTGATCATACCAGAAAAACTCACTAACTAAATTATGAAAACACGGGCCAAATTATACACAAATCTAGAGAGCTTATCGATTTTCAGGGAGTTTGTCAGTCTCTGTATCTAAGTTTTCGGGAATGCAAACCAACTTTTTTCGCCTCCTATTTGAAGGTGCATCCAATTTTAACCTCAGAGCACGAAAAAATTTTCCCCCTTATTTTAAAACTTTGTACCCAAATTTAAAAACCCAAAGATAGCGAGTCTCCTCGCGCGCGGTTTCCCGTTTTTATGACAAATATTATTAAAATACTATGGCCACTATTTACTAAAAATACGTATTTTTAAAATATATACATATTTTACACGGGGGGCCGGCCAAGTTTGTTGCTAAACGATTCAAATTACTCCTTCCTTTAGGAACATTCCAGCCATTTTTCTGGTTGAGTGGCTGTTCTCCTAGAGTCTTACTACGATTTCACTCCCATCATTTGGTCTGCATTATCTTCCCATATCCTCGTGCACTTTCCCTAAATTTTTTATTTCGTTTGTTGAACACCAATTTTCCCAAAAGGGAATAATTTTTTTTTTGTGCGTAAATTTTCCTGGCCATACAAAACCACTTTGACATTCCTGACAACCCTTTGGGGCATCGGGTACAATGTCAATATTTTTGCCCAGAGGCCACAATGTTCGATGTTGTTCATGTCAATTAACAAAATGTCACCGGGTTTAAATGGTCTGCATTTACTGCCTCGCGCACCATAAAAGTTCACATATGTAAGAAGTTATTCTACGCCACACATTAGAAAATGACTTTTACTTTATTTAACTTTTTTAAATTTTTATTCAAAACACTGCTGCCAAATCATTGTAATCTTCTCACTTTTTTCCAAAATTTTTCCTATAGAAAAGGGGCAGCTTCCAATTCCTTCCACACTTTAAGGTGGGAAGGGTTAAACATCTGCATCAGGTGTATCCTAAATGGGGGTTTTAATTTATACGTTTTTTCTGCCCCCAAACACGCACGGAATTTTAAAAATTTAAATTTATTTTCCAGTGTAGACTTTGCGGAGACCCCCTTTTCAACTGTGCCTATCATCTTTCGTACAGCCCCCCCCTGCCAAAGGGGCTCTGGGATAAAAAATTTTCCCGGGTACACCCCGCTGGGTTAGCAAATTGAACATCTTACATTTTTTAATTCTTCCGTTTGAGACCTGCTACAAAATTTGTGGCATTACCCAAAATCACAACCTCGGACAGGATCCCCTAGCTGCAAATTTTCGAAACAGCTGTATAAACTGTTTTAAAGACAAGCCTGTCCCCATTTTTAAATAAAACTCCCTGTAGCAGTACGGGGTGAAAAAACAAACATACACTTCAGTGGAACACCATTTAATGTCCTTTTAAAAATTATTTGGACCACTAATTACACCTATTAATAAAAAGGTTTCCCCAAATTTGTACACGCTCCTTTGCAATGGGGGAGGACCTGGGACATATAGGTTTGGGACCCACAACGGCGACATATTACCAAGATTTAATCACCCTTTTTACATTTTGCGCCCTTTTTAACCCAAAAAGTTCCCCTAATAAAATTTTAAGGGCTTGTACCCCCCATGCATTACATTTTTAGGGGCTTTTAGAAAAATTCAAATTTTTTAGATGATGATTTTTGGGCGAAAAAGGGGTGTTTAGCATAATCACCCAATTCAGCTTTTTTGAACCTTCCCTCCCCAAATTACTTTTTTCCTTAAAAAGCCCCAATTTCTCTATTATAAACCTTTCATAATTTTTCTTTCCCACAAAATTTTAAATTTTCATTTCCATAGATTTCCTCCTGTACCCTCTTTACCAAATATTAAAGAGGATGTGAAAACTTAATGAAATTTTTAATCTTGTTAGAAAAAAAAAAACCCCAATTAGTTACATTGATCATTTGGGTAAAGAAGAAACCTTTTTATATCAATGGATAAAGAAGACAAACTTTTGGAGCGGGGGTCACAGTAATTTAAAACAGGACAATATACCCTTTTGTACAGGCCTTAGCTTTATTTACCACCAGCTCGGCCTTTTAAAACCAGATACAGCATTTACAAATTTAGCAAAAGGGAAAACCTCGAGACAAGAAATCACTGGATTCTCCTCCCGGGTATATGTTTAATTTTAACAAAGCTATTCAAACATTAAATTTCTCTTTGCTTATTTTTTAGCGACTGTTTTGTACGACACTTTTTAAACGTTTTCCATAACGAATCCTTTGTAAGAACCCATTATCAGACCAAATTACAGTGTCACTAATATTTATCCCTGCAACTTTTTTCTTAAAAATTAGCAAAATTTGACCCACAAAAAAGCTTTTAAATTTTCCAACTGGGGTGGGTACGTGATTTAATTGGAGCCCCTTTGCCTTTAACAAAACAAGAGAATAACACTAAAATTTTAAGGAACAACTGCTCCATATCCAATTTTGAACATCCAAAAAAAATGTGGATACATTTTTCCCATATGGATTGGCCACCTGGCGTGGGAACTCCAACTTTGGGAATTTTCTCATAACACCAAGTAATTCATCCCCCTTTTAATGATTCCTAAGGTAGAATTTAAACCCAACAATTTAATTTCCATGCTTTCCTGAATTAAAAAATTTCCCCTCTTATGTAAGGGGTGCAATAAACCTAGTGGACAAAACTTTTGGGAAACTTTCAGCGCAAGACTCTCTTATTTAAATTTTTGGGGTAACTGAAATTTATTAGGTTTTTAACATTAACAATCTCTCTCAGTATCCCAAGTTAACCCCAATACATTACAATTTGGTACTTCATCTCCCCGGGTAATCTTTACTTATTTTGCCTTTTTAAATTTTGGACAAATTTAAAATTTTCCTTTCCCCTCAGAGGCATATTTGCACCTTTGCATTTTTTAATAGCCTTCCAAATCATTAACAGTTCCTCTTCAGTTGACGTCACACCCGGGAAATTTGTCCACAAAAATTGTTTTCCTTTACTTTTCAATGATTTCCCCCTCTTTTAAAGTGTGCTTTTATCGTCGCTTGAAGTAGGAACGGACTGGATTTTACACCAAATAATACGCTCCTAAAGCAAAAGGTTTCAGAGGGCAAAGTGGTAAAGGGATTCTCACCATAAAAGGGGGGTACAGCCCGGACCTCTTGTAAACCCACTCTTAGAAAGCTTTACTTATGTCACCCCTTAAAAGGGCATAATTTTTACCTAAAATTTAATAAGATTCTCCAATTTTTCCGTCAACGAGGGACCGTCATCAAACATTTTTAAACTAGGTACATTTTTGTTACTCCGGGCACTACAATTAAACACAATCCTCAAAGGATTGGTTTTTGAATCCTTCTTAACTCCGTGTGGCAAATAGTGACCCTAAATTTTGGCTTGCTCGGGGGTACCTCTTCTATAAATTTTTTAATTAAATGCTCAGCAATTATATCATTATAGGCAGTTAACAATTTGGTGTCTTACTCAGTTCCGGATTACCATATGCCATTCTGAATTGTGGGGGAATTCTGATGGTTTTAGTCCACGGAATTGTACCCAGTATTTTTCCAATTCAAATTTTACATTTTTCTAGGGTTTTTTCTTGAGTAAAGAACGTTGACTTTCTTCATTTACATTTTCCAAAGCTGTCTAATTCCCCCCAATTATCACTGGCCAACACCATCCTCTATGAAAGAATTATCTGGGGGACGACTTCATAGTAAGACACCATTATGGTTTTGTAGTTTCCCCTTCTAATTATTTTTACGGGGAATCCAACCTACATTTCATTTCCCCTCAGCTTCAAAAGGGGGACACCACATTTCTTTACCAAAAAACCCTTTATTGGGCCACAGAATATCATTTCACCGAAGTGCAAAATTTAAAATATGTGAGAGTCTTTTTGTAGTTTTACTAAGCCCACTGTAGAATTTTCTTGGAAGTCTATTTCAATCACTGCATTAACACGTTTTTTCTCATTGCCCAACTGACAGTTACATAAACAGTGTATACAATTGAGTCTTTTTCTGAGAGAAAACCAGATAAATTTTTAAAATTGTGGGATCTCCCCCTTACTTCTACCAAAAACATTTACGTTTTATGAAAATACGCGGGATCCCCGGGCCAATAATGCTTACATTTTTTGATTATGCCTTTTATCATAAATTTTTTCCTGTAAAAAACAGGTAAGGCTCTTCCAAAAAACCTCATTTTTAACATTAGCAGCAATTTTTACATTAGCTACGTTGTGCAGGATTGCAACATTATCATTTTTCAACATTTCAAAAGACCTTTTTCACATGACTAATTGGGCCCTTTGTGAATTTATAAAAAGAAGTTTAAAAATTTTGGGATAAATCCTTTTCTTGTGATTACCAAACTCTATCATCTTCAAGTTCCTCCCTCTTTCAATTTATCATTCCATAATTGTATCATTCAAATTTTTAGAAAAAAGAGTACCCTTGCAGAAAAGACAATTCCTTTTTTCTTGACTGGTTTCTTATTAACTGGGCTACTCTTAGGGGGGTACTTATTCTCTTAATTTGGAGAAAACAATTTTTTCTGATTCCTGCTTTGATTTGCACCCCATCAACTCTTTTTAGGGAAATGAATTTTTATTTTTTAACATTTGGGAAATTTTTTTTTTTTTTTTGGAAACTTGGAAGATACCCAGAGTTATCATTTTAAACTTTAAAAGATTATTGGCTGGTCTGCAACAGAACATTAATTTCTGTAGACCTAGTCTTATTTCCTCCAGACAAAAAAACCCCTTGTGAATTTATTCGAGACATTCAATGTTTTTTTAAACTTAATTTATCCCGTACCATGGCATAATAACCTCTGATTCCCTTTAATTATATTTATTTTTAAAGTTTTTTGGGGCGCTCTCCCGTTTAACTCTAAACGCTGAAACCTTTGTAATGTTATCTGGGGGTTTAATTTTTAAAATGATATTCACAGATCCCCCAAACCCACTTTTTCTATATTACCATAAAGTGACCTTCACAAGTCAATGCTCCTTTTAAGAGTATCTACATTTGGGGAAAGGGTTTTGAATGGCATCTCCTCTTACCTGTCCTTGAGGTAAATAATTTTGTCACACAGGCTAGGTCACTCCCGTCATCACAGCTCTTTAAAAATGACCAAATTCCTCCCAATTTTCTCCCGGTTAAAAACAGGCAAACCAATTCAGGGGGTTTTTGGCAAAAACATATATTTGTTTGGGGCAACTGACCCCTGCCTGGTTTACACATTTTAATTTTTCAAGGGGGCTTTTACAAGAAAGAATCTTTTCCTCTAATTCATAATTGATTAATCATAGATCTATTTTAGTTCATCTACACAGTTACTAGTAAATCCCTTCATATTTTTTTTGTAAAATAATTTTTTAAGAATATATCTATTTCCTGGGTTTTTCCCGGGAAGTTCCGGGGTCAACGCCCCCCGGCCCGGGCTGTACAAGGCCTCCCTAAAGCATCTAAAACAATTTAAATCACATATTCCCAATTCTTAATTCATTAATTCCAAGCCTTATTATATGCCCTTTGGTTACATGAACTTTTTAGCCTGTAGTGATCTTCTTTTCCTATATTTTCATATGTTGCTTCTAATTAATTTCCTCATTTTTACCATGATGCAAGTATTAAATTCAACTTAATACACTGATTATGTACTAAATTATGCACTTATAAAGGAAAAAGTACAACTTACCTTTTAAAAAAATTTTTTGCTACTTTGGGTTAGCAAAATTAAAACCCTGTAAAAAATTTTTAAAAAAAAATTTTAAAAAGACATTAAAAACAAACTTTTAGCCAGCCTTGGCTTAAAAATTATTAAAAAATTTAATATAAATCCTTTCCGAATTTGGCATAGCAAAATTAATATTTTACACATTTTATAATTAGCAACACTTACCTTACAATTACACTACATGATTAAATCTTTGGCCCAAAATTGTCTTATCAAAATTTAAAATTGTAATAATTATAATCCACTAACATTAAGTACCTGGGTTTATCTGGAGTTCCGGGGGCAAAGCCCCCGCGCCCGTCGTGAAACCCCCTCCGGTGGACAAGCCCGACAACAGGGTGTTATCGCGGGGTGCACGCAAACCAACGTCGACCACAGCCTTCTGATCAGAACCGACTTTAGGTGCTTGTCCAGTGCCAGCTTGAAAAACTGCCCGGGGTCTGTTTTGGAAACCCCCTTATGATGCTGGGAGGGAGTTTAAACAGTCTCGGGCCCCTGACATTATTGTATGGGCTCTTTTAAAGTGCTAGTGAAACCCCTGCTTTTCATTGGGGGGGATGTTCATCGCTTTCCAAGTCTTTTGCCCTTTTGTATTGGTGATTTTCGTGTGGAAGTTTTGGTACTATCCCTCTAGGATTTTCCGGTGTAAATAATCATGTATCTCTCCCCCCGCGTTCCAGGGAAAACAGGTTCAGAAATCAAGTCTCCCAGTAATTTAGGTGTTTTACTCCCTTAGCTGCCCTGAAAAGGGTTCTCGTACATTTTCTAGGTCAGGGAATTTTTACCCGCCTTGAAAGGTGCTGTTAGTGGCAGCAAAATTCCCGCCTAGTAGAAAAAAGTGACCTAAAAGTGTCATCATGGGTGGGATCCCCTTTTTTTGAAGGTTCTCATTATCCATCCTGTCTTTTTCTAGCAATGCGACGATACAATGTTATGGTCCTTTAAAAGGGAGACCTCCGCATGATCACTCCCAGGTCTTTTACGTTGGTTTCGCTCTATTTTGTGCCAAATTTTTTGACTTGAAAGATTTAATTTCCTTTTTACCTATCTGATAAATTTTTTAAAATTTTACATCGTTGAACTTTATATTGTTTTTCTGCAGCCCACTGAAAGGTTTGGTTGATGTCCGCCTGGAGCCTTGCAGTGTCTGCAATGAAGACACTGTCATGCAGATTCGGGTGTCATCTGCAAAGGAAGACATGGTGCTTGGCTGACATCCTTGTCTATGTCAGATATGAGGATGAGGAACAAGATGGGAGCGAGTACTGTGCCTTGTGGAACAGAGCTTTTCACCGTGCCTGCCTCGGACTTTACTCTGTTGATGACTACTCTCTGTGTTCTGTTAGTGAGGAAATATAGATCCATCGACCGACTTTTCCTGTTATTCCTTTAGCACGCATTTTGTGCGCTATTACGCCATGGTCACACTTGTCGAAGGCTTTTGCAAAGTCTGTATATATTACATCTGCATTCTTTTTGTCTTCTAGTGCATCTAGGACCTTGTCGTAGTGATCCAATAGTTGAGACAGACAGGAGCGACCTGTTCTAAACCCATGTTGCCCTGGGTTGTGTAACTGATGGGTTTCTAGATGGGTGGTGATCTTGCTTCTTAACATTAATATAATTAGCAACACCTGGCTTATCAATTACACATACACTGATATAAATCTTGGCCAGAATTGTCTTATCAAATTAATATTATACAAATTAATATAAACTTAGCCAGACTTGACTTATCAAAATTAATATTGTAATAATTATAATCCACTACACATTAAATAAATTTGTGAATTTAACATCCACTTCCTTCTGTTATTTCACATATAATTATTAAGTAATTAACTAATTAATGACTTCACTAATTACCTCCGGTTCAAGAAGGACCAACGGGCAAATTAAATTTGGAAAATTGCATTATCTGAATGTAACTAATATGTACATAACAGTAAATGATAACAAAGATAATTATTATTTATCAATGTTACATAGACAAGTAGGAATTTGGGACACCTAGGTCGCAAAAATGTCCCCCTTCGACACCTACCACTGTCATAACCACAAGTTGCTCTGGACCTTTTAATTAAATGAAATATACATACACCAGGAATACGGTAATATATAAATTTGTGGACTATATTAAAAAATGATTATATATAAATTCACATATACATAACAGAAGGAAAATATATCTTAATATCACTCACCAATTTGACTGGATATTAAGTTGTATCATACTCAGAAAAACCTCACTAACTAAATTATGAAAACACTGGCCAGAATTATACACAAATCTAGAGAGCTTATCTGAGGTTCATGGAGCTGTCTTGTCCAGTCGTCTGATATCTCAAGTTATGCAGGAACGCACATCCAACAATTTCGCCTCCTATTTGAGAGGTGTCAATCCAATTTTAACCTCTAGAGCACGAAAAATTCTTCCCATTAATATTAACGTTGTATCCAATTCAAAACCAAGATGGCGAGTCTCGTCTGCGCAGACGCAGGCTTTCCGTTTTCTATGACAAATATTGTTAAATACAGTATGGCCATCTATTTACATATAAATACTGTATTTCCGGAAAATAGTACAGTATTTTCCACAATAATATTATTATTATGTCTTTATTGTTTACTACAGGTACATGTACAAGGTATACAGGTCTAGCTTGACATCAATGACATACTACTATATGGAAAGCCGCTTGCTATGCAGAGCATTTCGGGCAAATTAGGTCAATTTTGCCTCAGGTCGCGACCCACATCAGTCGACTAACACTCAGTACCCATTTTACTGGTGGGTGAACATGGGCAAACCGGTGTAAGTAAACACGTCCCATGTTTCCACCCTTCGCCGGGAACTCCAGGGAATCGAACCCGGCCCTCACCTGTGTGAAGCGAGAGCTTTTGCCACAGGTCGTCTAGTTCATTTTGAGTTATCATGTCCGGTTTAGCTGTCAAGTTATGAACACATTCCAAGCGTTGTAAAGTTGAAGACTCACAAGTTTTAACAGGTTTACATCTCCTTCTCCTTGACCAAGGGGGGGCCGGAAAGAGTGTCCCCTTTGTCATGAGATACTGGTCATTTAC
>NW_026505622.1:0-10000 GCF_026875155.1 Cherax quadricarinatus
TTTTCTGTTGTCCTGGATCGCCAGTACACTCCTATTCATTCTTGTCCTTTCTAAAACTCGATTTTTTTTTTCAAATATTCTTGTTGCCGGGGTTAATTTTTTACCCTTTCTCTGTTCTTACCGCTTCCCGCTATGTAATAATAAAATCTAATAATAATAAAAATAAAAAATCATAATAATAATAATAAAAAAATAATAAAATAAAAATTAAAATAATAATAATTGACGCCCTTGTTTTGATTTCAATATTTGACTTTAGGGCCCTTGTAGGTCAGCCCTTTTTTATGTGATAATTTTAATAATTGATAATTTGATTATAATAATAATAAATTCATATCTTTTAACTGCAAAAAAGGGAAAGGGGATGGTCAGGGTGTGTGTGTGTGTGTGTGTGTGTGTGTGTGTGTGTGTGTGTGTGTGTGTGTTGTTTGTGTGTGTTTGTGTGTGTGTGTGTCGTCTGTTGTGTGTGTGTGTCTGGTGTGTCTGGGTATGTGTGTGTGTCTGTTTGTGGTGTGGGGGTATGTGTGGGTGGTGTGTGTGTGTGGTGTGTGGGTGTTGTGTGTGTGTTCTGTTGTGGTGGGTGTGTGTGTGTGTTGTCTGTGTGTGTGGGGTGTGTGTGTGTTCGTGTGGTGTGGTGTGTTTTTGTGGGGTGTGGTGTGTGTGTTGGGGTGTGTGTGTGGTGTGTGTGTGTGTGTGGCGTCTGTCGTCTTCTGTGTGTGTTAGTTCCCTTTTTGTCTGGCACATGTCGATTAGACATAGGCCTGTTGTGGTGTCTCCCTAGTTGTACTCACCTAGTTGAGGTTTTGCGGGGTTGTTTCCCAAGTTCAGTGTAGGAGATCGATAAAGAGCTTTTTTAGCAATTCGAAAAGGTTTCTTGGGGAGGCCTTCAGCTAGAGATAGACGAAAAAAGAATGACTGAAAAACATGCTTCAAGACATGTACATGGCCATTAAAATAAAGGTAACGCATAAAGGGAATCACGAGATAACTTTTAAATCTCGGTGTTGGTCGGTCTGTCAGTGGGAAAGGGAAAAACTGTGGGATGATGCAGGACCGCGTAGTAGCCTGAAGGTCGAGTGTCGACTTCATAAAGTTCACTGACGGTATGTGAGAATAATGGCAAAGTAACACGAGAACAAAATAAAGAAAAAAAATAATGAACATAAAAATGTTTAAAAATTCTAGAATTGAAATAAAAAGATATACATATTCTGCGAAAAATACCTAAATAACTGCAGGGAATAAAAACTAAATTTAAAGGATATTGCCCAAAGGGAAAAAAAATTTATATTAAAATTACAAGTAAAAATATTATGGGGGACTAAATTTTAAAAATTCAAAATGGCGTCTTTATTTGCTAAAAAAAAAAATTTAATTAATTAAATTTTTAAAAAAGTGTAAAGTGTCAAATAAAATTTTAAATTTTTTAACTGGGAAATTTTAAATTTTTTCTAAGAATGCATAGACAAAAAAAATAAAATTAAAAAAGATATCATAAAAGAAAATTTTCACTGCAGAAAAAGTTCAAAAATAATTCATTCAGAAAAAGTGAAACAAAAAAAAGTATAGAAAAAATCACTGCAGTAATCAGTGTCAGGGGGAAAACTCGGGTTTAAAAAAAAATGAATTAAAATTAGAAGATCAAAAAAATAAAAAATGATTGAACATTTTAAAATTTAAATTGTAAATTGAAAAAAACCAATTTACTCAAACAGAGAAGAAAAACATTTTTAGTTAAAAGTAATTGAAATTACATAAGAGGTAATTTGTTAAGAATATAAAAATTAAAAAAAAAATTTAAAAAACAAGGTACAAAACAGGGAATATAAAAATTAAAAGAGGAGCACACTTTAATTAAATTTTCTTACAAAAAATCCTGCTTGATGATACAAACAAAAAAAACTTTCTGTGCTGATACGACAAAAATTTTGTGGCAAAAAAAAATGGACACAGTCTGCGAAAAAAAATTAGGAAATGAGACACTGTTTGGCATACGAAAAAAAATTGAAAACATGAAATAAATGGGGGAAATTTGGGATACTGGGGTAAATACACTGCAGAATACAACGCTGAAAAAAATAAAATAAAAAAAAAATTGAATCACTTCACAAGGTGACTGATGGTTTTCACTACACAATAAAACTTCTTAAAACAGGAGTAGCTAAAAAAAAACACACCCCGAATAAAATAAGATAAGTGAAAACACTGAAAAAATATTTCTAAAAAATACTGAGTAAAAAAAAATACTGCGTTTTTCACTGAAAACACAAGGTTTTTGAGTAACAAAAAATTTACTATAAATGTCCACACACGCAAATGTCTTTTTAAATGCAAGAAAAAAAGTTCAAGAAATTATCACTGAAGTCGGAGTAGGAGGGACGGTGGGGTATGGTGGGGGCGGGTGTTGGTTTTTCCCCCCGCGGGGGGGTGTGACGCCTCCGCATTCCTGTTGTCGTGAAGAAGTGCTTCTAGGCGAACTCACTAACTGGCTTTATTCGTTGGCACCCGCTACAATTCTTGACCAATTATGTGAGCCAAAAGTCTGGACCGGTAAGGGGGCAAACAACCACAGGTATATGGGTGGATGGCTGGTGGTGGTGGGGGAGTGGTGGGTATGACTCTCGCTGGGGGACTGCCCCGCCCCCCTGGTGGTGGGAGAGTGGTGGTGGGGGGGGGGGGGGGACGGTGAGGCTGCCCCGTACCCCACTCACCACGAAAATGTCTTAACCCACTTATGCCAAGGGTGGTAAAAACCATCTTAGCATCCAAAAGGAAGCAAAAGCGAATACACAATACTTCGAGGAACTTGGCTTTTTTCTTATGCGTGGCTTACTTCTCTCTCTCGCTGGGTTAGAAACTGGGTTGGCGACTGGCTTACCCCCAAGAGAAAGGAGTGGGGGGACTTGTAACTTTTCACAAAGACGGAGGAGCAGTGGATGACAGGAGACAGGCTGGAATAGGTGACTGGCGTTCCTTTCCCCAAATCTGGCTTTCGACTGGCTTAATTGCAAAAACCGGGTAACCCTGGAGATTTAAAACAAAATTTGCACACGAACTAAGCCGGAAGCTTGAAAGGGTGCAACAGGCTTGCAGGGTAGGTAGTGGTGGGGTATAAGTGTGGCTGGAGGGTGTGAGGGGAGGGGATTCACCTTTGCCCTGCCCGGGACCTTTGACCCCGCCGGGACTCCAACAGTCTTCAAACCCTTAATTACCTTAAAAAAGTTAAATCCACGCTCCAACCGCGCACCATTTTCATGGGGAGTTCGATACGTGGTTTAGGGTTTTAAATATCCGTAGGTGTTATACGTATAAATTTCTGTTTTGTGGAGAATGCCCCCCAGCGACCTATCTCCCTTTCTTTCCCCTCGTAACACTGACTAGCCCTTTGGGCCCGTACCCCCCTAGTGGGTGTTTTGAAATAGTGTAGTCAGCAAATATGAGTTTGAATCAAGGACGGTTGGTACTGGTTACTAGACTGGTAATGGTTATACTACTGAGACAAGTCCTGGCCCCGCCTCTTCATGGTCGCTACTGGCACTCTCCCTGAAATGAGCTTTATCGTACCTCTGCTTAAAGTATGTATGGACCTGACTCCCTACATGCTTCCCAAATATTCCCCCTTCTGCTACTCTTGGCTGAAGAAAAAAATTTCCCAAAATCCCTTGATTCTCTGTGTCTTCAACTTCCCAAATGTGTCCCCCCTTTTTACTGTGTCAGTCTCTGGAACATCCTGTCTTTTTCCACCCCTTTTCAATTCCTTTTAGTATTTTGTAAGTCGTTATCTTTTTCCCCCCTTCTCTCCTGTCTCCAGTTCGTCGGTTGATTTCCCTTTTAACCCCTTTCCCCATGGAAATACCTCTTAGCTCCCGGGGAATGTCTTGTTGCAAACCTTTGCATTTTCTAGTTTCTTTTCTGCTTGGCTAGGTGTGGGGTTCCCAAATTGGGCCGAATCCATATGGGCCTAAAGTACCGGTGTTGGGTCCTGAACGATTTTCCCTTTTTAAGATGTCGGATGCTGTTCTGAGGTTTGCCCGGGCCCATATGCTGCAGCAGTTTTTGGTTGATGTGCGCTTCAGGAGATGTGCCCGGTGTTAACTCACCCCCAAAATCTTTTTCTTGGGAGTATGTTTTTAGTCTTGACCCCTGACTGTATTCCATCTGGGTCTTCTTTGCCCTTCCCCCCAAACCTCATGACTTTGCCTTGGTGGGATGAACTCCGGGGGCCGTTGCTGGACAGGTCTGCGTTTTCCGATCCTTTGTTTTTTGCCTGGTCTTCGATCGAATGAACTCTTCTCATCAAATTCACTTCATCTGCAAACAGGGACACCTCGGAGTTTATTCCTTCCGTCATGTCGTTCATAAATACCAGAAACAGCACTGGTCCTAGGACTGACCCTGTGGGACCCGCTGGTCACAGGTGCCCACTCTGACACCTCGCCACGTACCATGACTCGCTGCTGTCTTCCTGACAAGTATTCCTGATCCATTGTAGTGCCTTCCCTGTTATCCCTGCTTGGCCCTCCAGTTTTTGCACCAATCTCTTGTGTGGAACTGTGTCAAACGCCTTCTTGCAGTCCAAGAAAATGCAATCCACCCACCCCTCTGTCTCTTGTCTTACTGCTGTCACCATGTCATAGAACTGCAGTAGGTTTGTGACACAGGATTTCCCGTCCCTGAAACCATGTTGGCTGCTGTTGATGAGATCGTTCCTTTCTAGGTGTTCCACCACTCTTCTCCTGATAATCTTCTCCATGATTTTGCATACTATACATGTCAGTGACACTGGTCTGTAGTTTAATGCTTCATGTCTGTCTCCTTTTTTAAAGATTGGGACTACATTTGCTGTCTTCCATGCCTCAGGCAATCTCCCTGTTTCGATAGATGTATTGAATATTGTTGTTAGGGTGTGTGTGTGTGTGTGTGTGTGTGTGTGTGTGTGTGTGTGTGTGTGTGTGTGTGTGTGTGTGTGTGTGTGTGTGTGTGTGTGTGTGTGTACTCACCTAATTGTACTCACCTAATTGTACTCACCTAATTGTGGTTGCAGGAGTCGAGACTCAGCTCCTGGCCCCGCCTCTTCACTGATCGCTACTGGGTCCTCTCTCTCTGCTTCCTGAACTTTGTCATACCTCTTCTTAAAACTATGTATGGTTCCTGCCTCCACTACTTCACTTGCTAGGCTATTCCACTTGCTGACAACTCTATGACTGAAGAAATACTTCCTAACGTCCCTGTGACTCTTCTGAGTCTTCAGTTCCAGTTGTGCCCCCTTGTCCCTGTGTTCCCCTCTCTGGAACATCCTATCTCTGTCCACCTTGTCTTTTCCCCCGCAGTATCTTGTATGTCGTTATCATGTCTCCCCTGACCCTTCTGTCCTCCAGTGTGTCGTCCGATTTCCCTTAACCTTTCCTCGTACGACATTCCCTTGAGCTCTGGGGGCTAGCCTTGTTGCAAACCTTTGTACTTTCTTAACTTCTTGACGTGCTTGACCAGGTGTGGGTTCCAGACTGGTGCTGCATACTCCAGTATGTGTGTGTGTGTGTGTGTGTGTGTGTGTGTGTGTGTGTGTGTGTGTGTGTGTGTATGTATGTGGTGTGTGTGTGTGTGTGTGTGTGTGTGTGTGTGTGCGTGTGTGTGTATGTGTGTGTGTGTGTGTGTGTGTGTATGTGTGTGTGTGTGTGGGATGTGTGTGTGTGTGTGCAAGTGTATGTGTGTGTATGTGAGTGTATGTGTGTGTATGTGTGTGTATGTGTGTGTGTGTCTGTGTGTTTTGTGTGTGTGTGTGCATGTGTGTGTATTGTGTATGTGTTGTGTGTGTATGTGGTGTTTGTGTATGTGTATGTGTGGTGTATGTGTGTGTATGTGTATGTATGTGTGTATGTGTATGTGCGTGTATGTGTGTGTGTATGTGTGTGTAGTGTATGTGTGTTTGTGTTTTGTATGTGTGTGTGTGTGTGTGTGTGTTTTGTGTGTGTGTGTGTGACACAAGTCATTTTCAGGACGTTGTGTGGAGGAATCAGACACATTTTCAAATCTGGGTATCTTTTATTTTTAAAACGAGAAGAAAGGTTGAAGCCCTTAAATTACTTTCACTTGTAAGCCAAAAGAATGGGGAAAGATTTTGATCTAAGTGAAAATAAGTGGAAGATGGAAAATTTAAAGCAAAAATTGGAAATTTTTAAAATTAAAGGAAACGTTTCGCCACACAGGGGTTTCCCATCATTCCAATACAAAGTAGAAATGGGAAAGGGGAGAGGAGGATTTGAGGTAATAAATTTTCCTCAGTCGGGGAATCGATTTTGAAATGCGCGAAAGGCCCGGGAAAGGGGTTTTAAAACTGTAGTCAGGTGAGTCGAAGAAAGGGGAGCCGGGTTCATAGGGGAAAACCACCCCACTAATCTAAGTAGGTTTCGCCCAAAAGGGTTTTGGGTAGTGGAGGGTTCCACTATGATCCCGCCCCCCTCCTATTTCGCCCCCTGATACAGTATAAAAACCATTTCCCCGGGCCCATATGCTGCATTTTCTACAAAGTGTTGTTTTACACAAAAAACCCGCCATAGAAGAGAGGAGCTTACGACAAACTTTCGGTCCGCTTGGCCCCTTTTTCCCAAAGTTTAAACAAACCCAAAAGGAGAAGGCGGGAGTATTTTGTAGGCGGGAGGGGGGCAGTGGTGGGGTAGTGGAGGACAGGACAGGGGGAACAAGAAAAAGGGGAGATACCAGGAGCATCTGAAAGGGGGAGGAGAGGTATGAACGGGGTTTATGCAAAAAGTTTTTGTCGGGGGGAAAGAAATTTTTATGTCAAAGGGAATGGAGATATTTGTTAGATTAGAAAGCCGGAAAGGGTGGGGAAGGAAAAGGGGGACAAAGTTTTCCCAGGATTTGAGAGTTTGAGAGAGAAAAAAATTTATTTTAGCAAGGGGAAAAGGGCATCTATAAAAAGAAAGGGTACCCAAAGGGACGGGAAAAGAATTATGAAGAGGGGGAAATTTTAAAAAAAATAAAGAAGGAACACTGCAGCGGGCCCCTACGGGCCCATGCAGGCAGGCCCCCAAGGGTCCCCTTTCCGCCCAATGCCCCAACCTAGTCAGGTCGGGTCAAAATTCATTTAAAGGGAAAGGAACACGGCAACTGCCCTTAGTAGCACAGGCAAATCGGCCCAACTCACACCCACCCAAAACCCCACCCCTTATTTTTTCTAACCTTTTTTTAAAAACTAAACAACTTTTTAAGCCTCAAAAAACTGTACTCGGAAGTTTTTTTCCCACTCATCCACAACCCTATTACCAAACCAGTTTTTTCCAAATATCCTTCCTGAATCTAAATTTTTCCCAAAACCAAAAAAACCATTGCTCAGTTTTGGGCTAGGCTAGATTTTTTCAGAAATTTAAATTTCCCATCCCCTTTTATTTTTTCCCTGTTTTCCCTTTATGAAACCTCAATCATATCCTCCCTAATTCTACCCCCTTTCTAGAGAGTGCAGATTCAGGGCCCGCAGTCTATCCTCATGGGGAAGGTTTCTGATACATGGGATCAATTTTGTCATCCTCCTTTGCCTTTGCCGTTTTCCAGTAAAATTTTATATAATTATTTAATTTGGTGCCCAAACTGTGCAGCAAAATCTAAATGGGCCTAACCAAGGAAAAAGGGGTTTGAAGAACAACCTGAGGACTTCTATTCATGCTTCTTGAGTTTTGATTGAAGGCACTGGGATCAAAAGCGGAGGGGAAACGGAAAAAAGGGGGGAGTTTAACCTTTTCTTGACGAGGAAGCATGTTAAGAAAAGTAGGGGAATGTCCCTGCCCTGTTTTTTAAAACTTGCGTTTAAAAGGGAAAAAGGCCCCCCCCCCCCCCCCCAAAAAAATATCTGAGCAGTGGACAGCAAAAAAAAAGGGAAAGGAAGCGAGGAGTTAGATTCCCATTCACCCTTTTTGGAAAGGGGGAAATATTTTTTAAGAGCCCCAAGAAATGGTTGGAAGGGGGATTTGAGTCAGGGGCCACAAGCAAAGATGCCCAAGAGATCACAGTCATGCAATCGACTGGTCTTCTGCTAAAACTGTCTTCCCTATTTCCAAATTTAAACCGCCGCCGTTTGTTGAATCCTCCCTAAACACAATTTTCCTTGTATGGATCTTAGTCCTGGCTACATCTCTGTAGATCCCTTTCCCAAACCCCCCCATTACATAGAAAAAGGCTAACAAGACTTTGGGGAAAACACCCGTGATTTAACCTGATTCCTTTATCTTTTTCTTCTTCTCCCTCTTCCCCTTTTCTCTTTTTTTTTTTCCCCTTTTTGGGTTTTTCTTCTCCCTTGGGTATTTTTTCCTTCTTTATTTATTTTTTTTTCCCTCCCCCCACGACTTTAAAGAAATCTCTTTTCTTCAGAGAAAAATAACAAACATTCAAAAACAAAATTTTTTTAAATAAAAAAAAGGGAAGCGCTAAACCTACAAGGGTCATCAAAACAGAAATAATTTCATCTTTCAGAAGTCATTTTTCGTATTTTTTTTTTTTGGGGAACGATAATTCAACTGTTACATTTTTTAAACGCTTGTTCAGGGGCCTCGTCTGTCCTAAAGGGGAAAATTTCCCTTGATGCCAGCGGGGGGCTCCAAAACCAAGGAAAGGGGGCCAATGGGCCCCCTTCCTGGGATCAAGCCTAAACTGCCTCCTGTACCCCAACGCAAACCATGACCCCTAGGGGGGTCAAAAATTTAGCCCTTGTCCTACAACTTTTCCCCAAAGAAACTTGCACTTTTCTCCATATTCTTTTTTCGGAAATTCTTTTTTTTCCACCTTCCGTTCACCCCAGCCCCTTTTAAATTCCACCTCCCACTATGCCCTCATTTTTCCCTCAGGTGGTTTTTTTTTTCCCAACCCTGGGGGGGTTTGGGAAAATTTTTTTTTTTTCATTATTTTAGTCATTTCTTTTTCCCGTTATCCCGTTGTGAATTTTATTTTATTTGTAGTTTCAGCAGCGATTTTTGCCGTGGTGACTCGGGTTTTATTAGCATGTGCCCTTTTAACCCGGAGAAACCCCACACCAGCCCCAACAAACACCTATGTACCTATTTGCTGCTAGATGAAGAAAAACAATTAGGAGACTAAATCCTGTACCTATTTTTCTGCTAGTTGTCCCCGGGTAACAGGTGTAAGGGTCCTTATCCATAAGTCTCTCCTATCCATGATTTGAAAACATACACGGGTTTAGCTATGCTGTTGTTTTTCCTAGTGACGATGTGTGGGAGTGGGTTGGGAGTGACTGTTGTCAGCAAGTCCTTAAATGAAGATGGGTGGTAGTGGTGGCAGTGATGTTGTCCCGCCCTGTCCGTAGTGACGATGGGTGGGGAGTGGGGGCCCGTGACTGTTGCCCGCATGTCCGTAGTGACGAAAGGGTGGTGTGGTGGCTTTAAATGTTGTTTAGCATGTCCGTGTGGGCGATGGGGGGTAGGGTGGGGAGTGACTGTTTTCCCGCAAAGTCCGTAGTGACGATGGTGGGAGTGGTGCAGTGACTGTTGTCCCGCAAGTCCGTTTGTGACGATGTGTGGTTTGTGGGGCAGTGGGTTTTTTCGCATGTCCGTAGTGACGATGGGTGGTAGTGGTTTGGGAGGATGGGGGTCACATGTCCTTTGTGACAAGTGTGGTTGTGGGGGGAGTGACTGTTGTTTAACATTCCCTAGTGACGATGGGTGGTAGTGGTGGGAGTGACGTTTTCAGCATGTCCCCCTTAAAGGACCCCCCAGGGGTGGTTTGTGGTGGGAGGACTGTTTTCAGCATGTCCGAGTGGGCGGAGTTTAAAATCACGAAAAAATTTCCACGAGTGTTCTTAGTAACCCTTTCCCTTTTAAAACCATTATGTTTGCCTTCCCCATTTCCTTTTTCTGTTCCTTTCCTTCCCCTTGTTCATCTCCCTGCCCTTGCCCCTCCGTTACTCTCTTTTTTTTTTCCCAGCTCCCTTAAACCCCTGTGCTCCCCCTTTTTCTCATCACTTTACTATTCTGTT
>NW_026505623.1:0-37901 GCF_026875155.1 Cherax quadricarinatus
GATATATTAGTATATAGAACACAAGAATTAGTAGATTTTGAGGTTATATGCAACAAACGATGGCAATTAGAAGGGTTGGGGAATTTGTCAGAGCTCAGCACTCTTGTAGACACACAATATCAATGGATTCAGTGGTTACTTATGATGCAGGTAAGACAAATCTTTTCTAAGTGACGCAATATTCCAACTTAAAATGGACTATTTATACGAGTTTTGGTTCCATATAAAAGTTCCAGGGATAGGTATTCAGTTTCTTTCCACAGCAAATGTAAAAAACTTACTAAAGTAACAAACAGACATAAACAATATCAATATCATCAGTATTATCCTTATCCATGAGTCCCTAATTGCACTTCCATTTGTTGTGAACCTCTTGCGAGTCTTTGAAACAGAGGTCACTGGCTCTTTTGTCTGTGGAATGTATGGTTTAGATTAGTTTTAATATGTTTATTATGCACCCCTACCCAACCTGTGGGCGTAGTCCCAAAAGATTACAGAGGTATCATAATTGGTCATGGACTAGGACAACATCAAAGTTTGAATGGCGAACTAGGTAGCAAGGTATTGACTCACAAGTTTACAAAGTAATGAATACAGTCAGAATGGTTACTTTACGTGTATACATGGCTACAATCATGAACAACTTATAGTGTAATGAGGCAAATCACACTTCCACACCCGTCAACAACTGTAGTGAGTATTATTTGGGCAAATATTGAATTCTCTTGAGACACACACACAGCACACACCACACACACACACATACAAATTCATACACACACACACACACACACACAACCCCACACATACACAAAACTCAACACACACACGCACACACACTCATACACATCACATCACACACACACCCACACCTACACACAACACTCATACACACACACACCTCATACACATACACACGCACTCACAAACAACACACAAACACACAGCACACACACACAGGAGCTTGGATCGAACCCTGCAATCTCAACTAGGTGAATGCACATACACACACACACCCACACACACACACACACACACACACACACACACACACACACACACACAACACAAACACACACACAAACAAAACAGCACACACACACCGAACACACACACACATACACCACACACATGCACACATGTGGTAATGCTTTATTTAACAGCTAGCAAAGTCAGGTTATTTCTCCAGAATGGTCTGCAATATACCACTTGGATAAATAACTTGCCATTTCTTGAACATTTCTGAGTGAGTTGTGTAGTGGATACTGAGGTCCTGATGTGGGAGCAATCAGCAGGATAATACTGCCACCACCTCTTGGGGCCCTTAACATCAACAACAGTTTGGTGTATGTCAAGGGCGTCCAACAACATGGTGTGTGATTCCCTCTCCTACTATATCCCATTTTATCATTGATGCGAATACATGGTGAGTTTTAATATGTGGCCTGTAGTTATAACTTTTCCTCTTGACATAAGCAAGACATCACCATCCCTGTAGAAGCCATTATTAGATGTACTATCATTAATTTTGTTGTTGCAGAAGTACAATGAAATTCTATTTTCAATAAAGCCTAGAGAAAAGGCCAGTGTTTTCAATCAGCACACAACAATTTATTTGAACATAGAAATTCCATTGCTACCGGTTGTGATCCTGCGCAGATTACATCCAACTGGAGCGTTTACTGAAACCTGAGATGCTAGACTGAACCCCAGCTTACAACGGCTGCTCATGAATGGAAGCACTGGTTTAAGGACTATCGAAAACTTTTTGGGAGCCCTTCCTAAAGAATAACTAGATAAATAAGTCTGCTCATCAATTTTGTGTCACCTAAATATATGAGGCTATTTCTGAGTGTAATACCATACGAAGATGCTATCAAAACCCTCAATTCATCAGTATATTAACCTACAAATTAAATCTTTGTCACGCTATCGCCTTGCAAACTCGCCGACAGTCAGATTGATGAATCCTTATAGGAATACTTTCAAGCACTGTAAAAATTTTAGGTAATGGACTGTCACTTTCAAGCAGTGACGCTGCTCAGTAGTGAAGAGTCCATCATGGATGCTTTTATCAGTGTGCGCTGCAACACCAATAAAAAGGTCATCGTTATTGGAGAATAAAACTCTCGACTTAGCCGCTTGCCTTTGAACCATGGCAGACATCTAGATTCAGCCTCAGAAGATTCTGAAAGTAACAGTACCACTCACCTTCTCGATGGTAAGTTGCTGCAAATCCTGACCAAGACTCTTGCCAATGAAGTTACTGTGGAACCTGTCCTCAGTGACAGCATCAGCAGGTACGGTGTGTTCTTTGTGGTTTTTTCCAAGACATCCACGTCCAAATGTTCCTGCTCGTGAAGCAATGTGCCATATATGCAACAAGAAAGGTCACTTTTGCTAAAGTATGTCGTGCTAATGCAACTGACAAGAGCTAGGTGTCCGTCCTCCACACATTCCAGTGATCATTCGACCCTGCTAGCAACAGTTACTTCTGCGGCTACTACATCCAAAATTCACTGTCAAAGGCCAGGTGTGAAAAGTATCATCAAAGAACAGAAGTAGATGGTCTTATTGTATTGGCAGCTCAGAGAGTTTCATCAACCTTGACTTAGTTAAACTTCTCTCCTTGACTCAACATCACTCATCAGGTAACCGTTTTCCATGGCATCAACATCTCTCTCTATACAGACCATATGGTTTTGTAAGGTAAATCTCATAGTTAATGGAAAGGATTATCAAGATGTATCATTTAGCTATTCTGCCACAACTGTGCTCTGATGTTGACCTTTGGTCATGACTTTCAGAAGCTGCATGTAGTGTCCCCCCCCCCCCCCCCCCACCCCCCCCCCACCACCTAACAAAGGAGTGAACTACTGCCTCCTCTTGTTTTCGTGGACTTAGCACATTAAGGTAGACCCCACCAAAGCCTGTTTGCAAATCTTACCAGCGGATTGCCATCCTATAACAGCTTAAGTCACGCCGCTATTTTCTATGAGGATCGGATGTTCATTGAGAAAGACACTCAGGGCTGCTGAAGGAGGACTGGGTATAGGGAGAACGCGGATGTTAGACAGTTTTCCCCTTGCGTGCACAAGTGTTGTTGTTAAAGAATGTTATAGGAAAAACGGAGACTGGCTATCGATTAACTCTGAGACATTCAACAAATTTACACTTCTGATTGGTACCCTCTACCTCGAATTGATGATACAGTAACAAAATATCTTCAGTACTATTTTTTAGCACAATTGATCTACAGATTGCCTATCATCAAGTCCCTTATAAGGAATGAAGATAAACCAATCACACGTTTCAGGCTAGTGAGGCCTTTAACAGTTTACCAGAGTCCCTTTTAGTCACCAATGGGTACCTGCTTCCAACGAATTAAAGTATTCACTCAAGTCAGAAAGCTACTCATGTAACTTACGCGTATTTAGATAATGTTCCCATTTGTGGCAAGACCCAGGAGGAACATAGCAAACTTGATAAGTTTTTTTGGAAGCCGCCAAGAAGAAAAATATTTCAGTTACATGAGAAAAGTGCACTTTTTCAACTAAAGGGCTAGCATCCTTGGTTATGTAGTGGAAGGATGTTCAATATTCCCAGACCACCCTGGACGACTGACGACCTCTACACTGGAACTTCCAATGCTCAAGACAAAAAGTCACTCCGAAGAACTCTTGGTCTCTTGCTTATTACTCACAATGATCTACACAATCAAGTAAAGCCTCCCATTGAGTGCTAGATACCACATTACCATGACAAAGGAAGCAGAAGAGCCGCTTTCCATACTCTTCAAAATCAGGACATTGAAAACTCAGTAGTTTCAAGCCATTGCTGATCCCCGACCATTCGAATTGGAAACGGATGCATCTGACATTGCCATTGCTGCCAGTCTTTAATCTCAGGCAGGACGACCAGTATCCCTTCTTTACGAGGAACTTTTCAAGGATCAAGAGAAATGTTATGCTGGCTGTATAAAAGGAAGCCCAGGCCATCATAGAAGGCAGTTCGCCCACTGAGGCATTATTTAACCTGGTAGACAGTTCACCATAAGGAACTGACCAACGTCCGTGAATGTATATGTACGACAAGAGGCAACAAAAGTAAGATAAAAGAAGACAAGATATTACGCTGAATGATGGAACTATCGTGTTATGACGATTTGATATACCCTGTACCGGACCGGTCAAGAGAACAACTCACCTGATGCATTCTCTAGGTCCCACTGTGAGCAGCATGTAATGATTTGCAATCCACTCTCAGCGTCTCCACATTCATATTGTGTCACCCAGGATTACAACGCCTGTACCATTTTGTCAAATCAAGAACATGCCGCAACTCAGTGGAAGATGTGCGACAAGTGATCAGAGAATGCAGAGTAATTTGCATAGTTGAAGCCAAGCTTTCATCGGCCAGAGAAAGACTCATCTCATAAAATCCACCCAGCCTTTCGAAAGATTGAATATAGATTTCAAAGGACTCTACCAAGCACACAATCAAATAGGTATTTCCTAACATAGCAGATTAATTTCACGTTTCCCTTTGTATGTCCCTGTGGCAGAATAATGGCTGCTTCAACCTGTTTATTATGTTGGACTTTCACAGTTGTTCTCTATTTTTTGGTATGCCAGGCTTATATCCATTCATTGACAGGGATCCTCGTTCATGAGAACGAACTTCAGGAGTTTTTGGCTACAAAAGGTATTGCCTGCAGCAGAACAACAAGCTACAACCCTCAAGGCATGGTCAAGTGGAGCGTTCAATGGTACTATATGGAAGGCAATGGGTAATGGGGGTCGGTGAAGTCGCGCAATCTACCTAGTTGCAACACTGCAAACTGTCCTTCCTGATGCT
This sequence comes from Cherax quadricarinatus, assembly GCF_026875155.1. Taxonomy (NCBI): domain Eukaryota; kingdom Metazoa; phylum Arthropoda; class Malacostraca; order Decapoda; family Parastacidae; genus Cherax; species Cherax quadricarinatus. The sequence goes on from NW_026505623.1 coordinate 4,858, forward strand.
CTTCACTCTAATTAGAACACTGCTGTGGCACAGCTACTAATGCAACCCCTACAAGAAAGACTCCTCAACTATTCACGACGTTCCTCCTACGGTAGCCTCCGTGCCACTGGTTATGTCCATCCTTGACCCGTTCTCCTGAAGAGTCACTGTAGGATGAACAAGCACGGATCCTTAGGTGGAAGATGTAGAGCTCCTGCAAGCCTACTCCCCATTATCGCCCACATACAGCAACCAAAAAAATTGTGAAGAGACTACAGTATCTACAAGACATTTAGCCCCTTTGAAATCCCTATTAGTGTGGAATCTCAAGATACACCAATAAATGTGAAGATCTTCGATTTTCTCCTGGAAAGCCCCTTGAGACTACCCCTATGGAAATAGCGGATTCTGCTCCAGCAGTTAATCAAACCCCGCTGGAAAATATCGACATGGTGAAGAGGCTCAAGGGCTACGAGGTCGGGAGTGTACGTCTCCCACCTAACAGTTTGGGAGATTACTGTCTCTGATATTTTAGGAAGGGGGAGATTGTAGTGATACTGGGTCCTGCGGGGCAGCAGCAGGATAATACGCACCACCTCTAGGAGCCTTAACAATACAACAACAGTTTGGTGTGTTGTCATGGGCACAAAACCAAAATGGTGTGTGATTCTCTCCTACTTTATCCATTTATCGAGATGCAGATTACATGGTGAGAATTTTAAATATGTGGCCTGTTTTATAACTTTTCTCTTGACATATGCAAGACTCCACATCCTGTAGAAAGCCATTATTAGATGTAATAGTCATTTATTTGTTGTGCAGAATTTCTATGAAGATTCTATGTTCAATAAAAGCCTAGAGATAAGGCCTGTGTTTCTATAACAAACAAGCCATAGTAGGAAAACAAGTGTAGTCAAAAGATAAGATAAAACCAATATTGCAAACTAGAAATACCGCCAGGAAAATAGCAAAATGAGTGACGCCAATAGCAATACTGAGGATAAATTACCATAAAACAACTGTGTGAGCTCCATTGTTGGTGCTAGTGGATGATAAGAAGTAAGACAGGGAAACATGCACCAAAGGGATACAGTCACAGAAAACCCAAGGGCACGACGGGAAACCAATCCTGTGCACTTCTATGCACTTGGTGATCTGCTGGCATGGAAATCTGGAAAAACAGTATGGGACATGCAACTATGACCACCCTAGAAACTGCCATGCCCAATATGACACAGAAAAATGCAAAACTCCCTTCCTGTAAGCTTTTTTCTCCTGAAATATGTGTACCTCTTCGTACAGGAAAGACTGTGCTATAAACTTAAATTGGACAGGCATACCATTAAAAGGGGACAGAAAGATACAAAACATCCCAGGCAATGGGAGATAACCTGGGTACCACAGCCACTCAAGAGGGATGCAGGTTTTTTTAGTGCCAGGAAGGAAAAAAAAAAACTGTGGCAGGATATGGCAGAAAATCGTACACAAATCAGTCATTCATTGAGTGGAAACCACAGTCGATGGCCTCCACGCCAAACCAACAGAGTTACAGATACTAAGGCCGGAAAAAAAATCCCCCCCCATACCAATCAATACCACCAGTCCGATAACATTCTTCTTTGCAAATATACAGGGTCCCTAAAAAGCCAGCAACAAAAACAAAATACCTTTCATCGTGGACTGCTTGCAGAGCAAAGCAATGTTCGCGGGCTTTCACTGAGACCCACATTAAAGGATCACTTGGAAACGAAATATGGATCCCAGGTTACAACCTATACAGATGTGACAGAGTGAACAGGCAAAGGGGGGGGGGGGGTTGGCCTATACATTGCAGAGTCACTTGTTTGCACAGAACTGCTTAATGCCTCAAATGATGTAGTGGAAGTTTTAGCAGTAAAGGTCGAGAACCAAATCCATAGTCATTGTGGTAGTCTACATGCTCGGATGCAACATCCCAGCAATTCCAGGAACAGCTGTTAAAAATTGACCACTGTCTGTACTACATGGGATGAGGCTATCCCAGATGTTCAGTGTACATTAAATTCCTCCCTCAACAGGCTCGATCGGGGAGACCACCTCATTTTGCTTTGTATGGCTCTGACAAGCTTTACCATATGAATCTGGTGCTCCACCTAGACCTACTTACGATTATGATAACCCAGTGTAGTAAAAGATGAGGACAATCGAAAGCTTGTCTTCCAGCGGCGTACGAGAGAACCTTATGAAAGCTACTGATAGGTTACACGTCCCTGAGGCAATGGCCCGCGCCATTGGTAAAGCAAAGTGAAACCTGTTAGCAAGTTGTGTTGCTAAAACCAGTGCAGACCCCAGGTTTACTGCACACAAACTTGTCCCAAAGCTTTTGGGTCCTTACCGTGTCCTACGGACAGCTCGTGGGCAATAAGTTCGATGGTGAGGGAGCATTCTCTACGGGAACATATCAAGAGAAGCCCACTCTTGATTCCACATGGAAGTATGTGGAACCTATGCAGGCCGAAGAGAGCTGGAGGGCGCGTGCTGCGTTGCAAGCCACGACAGACTAATGTTAGGGACAAACCGTCTATCCCTTCTCCCACTACTACTGGTACGGAAGACGGCCAGTATAAGGCTCCATACTTATGCCTGCGACCCAGGACAACAGTTACATTTTCTGTGACATTGACGTACCTACTGACTTGTCTGACTACTACGCTCGTTATGCTAATTGATTTTGCTTGCAGAAATGGGTATAATGCACACACATTGTTAGCTAGTCGATTAATAGAGTCAGGGTGGGGACAAATACATCATGTAATATGTAAATACTTTTAGAAGGGTACCACAGAGTGTAATGAATTCCATGGATATTAGTATTATTGTACGATGTGTCACCGGATTTTATTACTACAGGAAAAAAGCATGTATTTCGGGTCAGGGCAGTGCTGCCCTCTGAGTTACCATGTCACACCTTAGGAAATGCTATGTCAGTCATTGTTTGCAGTGTGAGCGTGCAACAACGTTAGTAGACGATCGTGGTCAACTGCTGTTCAGCACTGCGGACAACATGTATATAGAAGATTTTAGTTCAGTGGCTGACGTCTCCGGGCTCTCTACTCGATGATAACAGCCGCGGGCAAAGCAGTTTTCTCTTCCCCTGGATGGGAGAGTTTTTTTTTGCCTGTTGCATTTTTTTTGTCCATTTTTGATTTACTGGAGATAGAATGCCAGTCCCTCTCTGGGGTAGCTAGTGTAATTCCTTTATACCTATGGGTACCACCAGTATTGTCACGTCGGACGAGGGATTTGCGTGGCCGAGCAATTGTTGACAGCCCCTTGTACTGTCAGAGCACACAGCCCTAGCGTCTGCTCTGACGAGTTTCTATTTCGCGGCATTCGTGCTGCCCTATGTAGGCCTACCTAGGTCAGTGAGGAAGCACGCCCCCCTCTCTCACTCCAGAGGCCTCCCGACCGACTTGACGTACACAAGGTCACCCTCCACGGATGGTTGCGGTCACTCCCTCACACTGCCCGTTGTGTACTCACTCCTACCCAATTAAAGCCAAACTAGTCCACGGCCGTATCATTGCTACCTACGCTACCTTCATCGGCACTAAACCGCTGTTCAGCAAGTAAGAAAACAGCATAACAAATTAGAGGTTTACTCCATTAAGATCTGAGGCGATGAGCGAGGATTAACACACGGATATTTCCCCTGGACACACACCATGGCCGTGCACCTGCTACCTGGTCGAACATTATTCACTAATTTTACCACCCCTTTACGGTGGTCCCGATTAAATCCGTTCCCTCCAATCTTCACTAGGGACAGTCACGACCACTTCCTATTATGAATTGAGGCCTATATTGTCCTTAGGCCGCCGTGAACGCCAGTTTCCTCATTTCCGGTTTCTCAGCCTCCTCACCCATTTAAAAACCACTCCGCCACCTGCCCCCCCCAGCTCGACCCCACCCCCCTGGCACATCTGGGCAGGCGCAGCGGGAACCCAGCTGAATTTCATTAATAAATGTCAAATACATTTTGACCCATATCTGCCATTAAAACTTATTAGACACTTAGCTTTCGGAAATTAAATAATTTCACACATGCGGCCGGGCGGAAGTCGTTGTTAGACGGACTTAATTGCGTTTCCCTCCAGGAGATGATTCCAGCCCTCTCTAGATTGCACTGCTGTGTTCCTAGTGAGGTTCTTACTACGTTGCTTCTTGCATTACCCCTGGTCAGTGTCTCAATATCACTAGTGTCACTTTTCCCTTAGATTTCCATCTGACACTGGATTGAACACCATTTTATTCTATGGAGAAATTATTTATTAATGGTATGCAAACTTTCCTGATCCACAACACAACAACTTGACGTTTCTGGACAACACCTTGTGCATCTGGGTTAATGTAAACTACCTTGCCCAGAGGCCCCATGTTCGATGTTGTTCGTATCAATTACCAATGGTTCCTGGTTGATGTTCTGACGGTTGACTGCATCTGGCCACCATAAAACGTGTTCACGTAGTGTAAAGAAGATATCTTTCGCCACACATCAGACCATGATTATTTAACCTTATTTAACATCTTGAACTTGTCACTAAACACAGTCCGTTATTGTAATCCTCATCATTCCCTGGGGATTTATCTCTTAGATAGGCCAGCTTCTAACCTTTGTCCACATTTTAGGTGAGAGGAGGCCGTATCTCCACGGCAGGAAGTGTCTGATCTTGTCTGACAGAGGGCGATTGTTCACCGATTCTTCTGCCTCCACCAACACTGCTACGGAATTCCTCCAAATCATTCTTTCCTGTGTAGCACCATTACGAAGACATCTTTTCACTGTACCTATCATTCTTGAGTACAGTCCTCCTGCAAGGGGCTTGAGGAGTAATAAATTCCAGACACACCCTCGCTGGTGTCAACAAAGACTGTACATCATCACTCTTATAATTAAATTTCTCAAGGTTGAGCAACCGCTACAAAATTGGTTTGGGCATTTATCTGAGATCCATCAGTCTTGGACAGGTATGTCTAGCTGCAAATTTCGGAACAGCTGTATGAACTGTTCTGCAGTCATAGTCCTGAGCCACTTCTAGATGAAAAGCCCTAGTAGCTGTACAAGTAACTAGAAAGACATACACCTTCAAGGGGAAACCATTGAAGTACCTGTTAATGATTGGCCCACTATAGTCCACTCCGGTCACATCAAATGGTTTTTACCACTGAACGCGTTCCTGCGTTAGGCAATGGTGGAGGACCTGGGTACATGTAGGTTCTGCATCCACCGGCGACATATTACACAGACTTGCATAACCCTTTTTTTTTTTTAACACTTTGCGTCCTTGTGGATCCAGAAGGTTTCCCAAATACAGGTTTAAGGTATCCTGGTACCCCCACCGTGCCATACGTTATTTGTGCATTAAACGACAATCAAAGTATGTCAGTGATGGAGTTTAGGGCAGCAAGATAGGAGTATTGTTTCTTAGCATTTATTCCACTATCAGCATTTTTGTACACCTGCCTCTGCACCTAATTACATCACTCCTCTAAATACAGCCCCAGCTTTTCTATTATTGTGCCTTTTCACAATTTTTCGTCCATTCATGAATTTAATCTCATCAACTGTGATTTATTCTTGTACCCTCTGTAGCCAGAATTTCAGGGGATGGGGAAAATTATGTGAAGCTCTTCATCTTATTTAAAGATTTAAACACTAACCTTGTCACACTAATCGCTTAGGTAAGAAGGAATACCTATTCATATCAATGGTAAGGAAGGGACTACTGACGGAGCGGTGCTACCCGTAATTTCGGACAGGAGCAATATGTGCTTTTGCACCAGCCATGTTAAAATTTTGTCCACAGCCAACTTGGCCCTTTAAAACACAGTTTAAAGCACTCACAAATTTTTCATAAGTCAAGCTCGAGTCAAGAAGTCAGCTGATTTCGTCACCAGGAATGTGATTTAAGGTTAACATAAGCTGACCAAAATGTATTAAGTTTATATTTCTCCTGCTTTTGATTGATTTCAGCGGACTATGTTTTGTACTACACAATCTTACTGTTACCATTACGAATCCATGTAAGGATACCTTGTTAGTCAGGACCAAATTATGGTGTCGCTGATATTTATCTCTCGCAATTTATTTCTTATATAATTGGCTATTTGACACCTATCAAAAATGGCCGTTAATTCCTAACTGAGGTAAGGTGCGTGGCAATTTGATTGGAGCCACCTTAGCTTAGACATTACAAGAGAAATGGGCACTATTACATTGAAGGTAAGCGACTGCTCCAAGCTATTTCGAAGCCGCATAAAAATGTGGAGTACATTTTCTCCATCTTGACTGGCCACATTTTGTGGCGAACTCCAACATTGGTAATTTTACATATTTCACCTATTGTACTTCCCACCTTTCAACAAATTCCTCAGGTAGGGTTTCATCCAAGCACACTTAAGCTTCCATGTTCTTGTATCAACAATTTTCCTCTTTTGGTAAGTGGGGACACTAAGCTAGTTGGATCGAAGCAGCATTTTGAAAACTTCCGCAAGTAAGACTCTCTTGGTTAATTTATTTGGAGCATGCTGTAGTTATTAGACGTGAAACGATAACAAGTCTCCCTCTGTGTCCAAGTCAAGTCCCAGCACATTACTATATTTGGACACTTCAACTCCAGGGTTACTTTATTATTTGAACCCTATTAAACTGGATCCGAATTACTGTTCCCATTCCCACTCAGGAGCATATTTGCACCTTGATTATTTCTTAGCCACCGCGTATTGCTCATTAGTTCCGTATTCAGTAGACGTCACCCCCAGGACATGGTCCACATAAAATTGTTTAACCAATACTCCACTCAAGTGGACACCCGTACGCTTAGGTGGAATTTATCGTTGCCTGAGTAGGAACGGACTGGACACGGTTATAGCACCAAACCATACACATCTGAAGCGAAATGTCTTCAGGGGACTAAGTGGGAGACACTAGGAATTCTAGGGCCATAAGAACCTAGTGGGCAATCTCCGGTCAGCCTCCTGCAGGACCCACTCTCAGGAAAGCTTTACTTATGTCCGCGTTAAATGCATAATTCTTAACCCTGAAGTTTTTAGTATTGTCTCCCATGTTTTTCCGTCAAGACGGACATGTCATTCAACATCATTACAAAATGGGTACACCTTTTATTCTCCTGGCACTACAATTAAACACAATCCTCAGAGGAGTGGTCTTAGAAACTTCTTCACTCCGTGAGTGTGGCAAATAGTGACCATAAATCTGGGCTTGCGCGGGATGGTACCTACTCAAGAATTTATTATTTACTGCCCTCATTAATTATATCATCGTAAGCAGTCAACAGTTCTGGTTGTCTTGCTCAAGTCGTGGAGCTGAGCCCTTTAATTGTCCATACGCTTCGGTAATTAGTTGGTAGGTCTGGATGGTTCAGTTCCACGGAAGTCTCAAACCTGTTATTACATGGAGTTTACCTGGAGAGAGTTTCGGGGGTTCAACGCCCCCGCGGCGGTCTAGTAGAGACCCAGGATACCTCCTGGAATGGATACAGCGCCAATAACCAGGCTGGTGCTGCTGGCTGCCACGCAAACCAACGTTCAGAGCCACAGCCCGGCTGATCAGGAACAGAACTTTAGGTGCTTTGTCCAGTGCAGCTTGAAGATGCCAGGGGTCTGTTGTAAATCCCCTTACTGTGTGCTGGGTTGGCAGTTGACAGTCTCGGGCCCCTGACACTTATTGTATGGTCTCTTAACGTGGCTAGTGACACCCCTGCTTTTCATTGGGGGGTTGGTTTGCATCGTCTGCCAAGTCTTTTGCTTTTGTAGTGAGTGAGTTTCGTGTGCAGTTCCGGTTACTAGTCCCTCTAGGGATTTTCCAGGTTGTTTATAATCAGTTCTCTCCACTCACTGCGTTCCAGGGAATACAGGTTTAGAAACCTCAACGCAGGGCTCGCCAGTAATTGAGGAGTTTTATTCCGTTATGCGTTGCCGTGAAAAGTTTCTGTACATTTTCTAGGTCGCTTTCACCTGCTTGAAAGGTGCTGTTAGAGGCAGCAATATTCCAGCCTAGTAGAGAACAAGTGACTGAAGAGTGTCATCATGGGCTTGGCCTCCCTAGTTTTGATGGTTCTCATTATCCTTCCTGTCATTTTTCTAGCAGATGCGATTGATACAATGTTATGGTCCTTGAAGGTGAGATCCTCCGACATAATCACTCCCAGGACTTGACGTGGTGTTTCGCTCTATTTTGTGGCCAGATTTTGTTTTGTACTTGATGAAGAATTATTTCCTCATGTTTACCATATCTGAGTAATTGAAATTGCTCATCGTTGAACTTCATATTGTTTTCTGCAGCCACTAAGATTTGGTTGATGTTCGCTTTTTGAGCCTTGCAGTGTCTGCAATGGAAGACACTGTCATGCTGTAGATTCGGGTGTCATCTGCAAAGGAAGGACACGGTGCGTGGTGACATCCTTGTCTATGTCGGATTTGAGGTGAGGGAAACAAGATGGGAGCTAGTACTGTGCCTTGTGGAACAGAGTTTTCACTGTAGCTGCTCGGACTTTACTCTGTGAAGGATACTCTCTGTTGTTCTGTTAGTGAGGATATTATATGATCCATCGACCCGACTTTTCCGGTTATTCACTTTAGCGCGCATTTTGTGCGCTATTACGCCATGGGTCACACTTGGCGAAGGCTTTTGCAAAGTCTGTATATATTACATCTCATTCTTTTTGTCTTCTAGGGCATTTAGAACTCTTGTCGTATGATTCAGTAGTTGAGACAGACCAGGAGCGACCTTGTTCTAAACCCATGTTGCCATGGGTTGTGTAACTGATGGGTTTTTAGATGGGTGGTGATCTTGATTCTTAGGTCCCTTGCAAAGATTTTTATGATATGGATGTTAGTGCTATTGGTCTGTAGTTCTTATGCTGTTTGCTCTTTACTGCCCCCTTTGTGGATGGGGGCTATGTCTGTTGTTTTTGTTAACTGAGGAACGACCCCGTGTCAGGCTCCCTCTCCATAGGATGAAAAGGCTCGTGATAGGGGCTTGTCTTGCTGTTCTTGATGAACACGAGTTCCAATGAGTCTGCGCCCCAGGGGCGAGTGCTGGGGCATGTCATTTATCGCCTGTGCTTCGAAGTCATTTTGGCGTCGGGATAACATCGGATAGGCTTGTGTTAATCAAAATTTTGTGGCTCTCTCATAAAATTCATTTTGATCTTCACTCTACAGTACTGGTTAGCCGGCTCTCTGCTAAAAACTGAGTATATTGGGACTTGAGTAGCTCACTCCTTTCCTTTGCTGTCATCTGTGTAGGACCTCTTGTTTAAGTAGGGCCCAATACTGGGCGTTGTTCTCGATTTTGATTTGGCATAGGAGACGAAATACTTTGTGGTTTCTTTCGATTTCATTTATAGCTTTTAGTCTTCCCGCCCGTTTCCTGACTCCTAAAGGATTTATTTTAGCTTAAGTTCGATGCTTGCTAATTTTCGCTGACCAGTGTCTCCTGCTGCATTTCAGTTATTTGACCTCTTTTAGCCGCTTGTTATTCTTTTCGTTTGCCTGTAACAGGGAGCGCTCCTGTCTCTTCTAGTTTACATATACCCTCCTTTTCTTAGAGGAATAGCCTTGTGCATACCATCGGTGCCACCGAGTTAATCTGTTCTAGGCATAAGTTTGGGGTCTGTGTTTGGTTGAACTTAGTATATCTTCCCAGCTTATATCGGTTAGGACTTGGTCTTACTTGGTCCACTTTATGTTTTTGTTATTGAAGTTGAATGTGGTGAATGCTCCCTCGTGCTTAGCCTCAATTTTGTCAGTCGGGGCTCCAAGCATACACTGTCTGAACCTCAATTATGGTTGTGATCTGAGTATATTGTTTTTTGATATGGGGACCATTTCTTATCAGATCATCTTGTTAGTGAATATGAGGTCTAGTGTATGCTTCCAGTTATTAGGCTCTATTATTTGCTGTATAAATAGAATTTTGTGCAGAGATTTAAAAGCTCGGTGAGTGTGAGTTCTTCATCAGAGCTGCTCCTGATGTTATTACTGCAACAATATTATTTGCGCTATTCTCAATTTTAGGTGCCTTAAGTTTAAATCCCCCCAGGTGAGCAAGATGTTGGTGCAGGAGCTGGAAGATTTTCCAGACAGGGTCACATATGTCCAGATTCAAATTTAACATCCTTATGGCTATTGTTTTGAGTAAAGGAATCATCTGGACTTTCTTCATTTACATTGTCCTATGCTGTCCAATTCCCATAAAATTTATACACAGGTTTTCACACTTCATCCTCTATTGATATATTCTATATGGGGTGATACTTCATGAGTAGACACACCGTAATCTGTATTTAGTGGCTTCTCCCGTCATTCATTATCCAGTTCGAGGGAAGCCGGCCATACATCAGTGGACCTCCTGCGGTCCTTAGAAGGGTGACTCCGCATTTCTTTGTCATACCCTTTACAAAGTGGTGGGCATAATGGTAAACTACCTATCAAAATATCTATTAGCCCCCACAGATTCATTATTTATACCAGAAGGTGCCTAATTACCTACTTGAAAGCCTTTCAGTAGCGTTACCATAGCCCTATATTTGTAGGATTATTTTCTTGGGAGGCACCTATCACAATTACGGCATTAATACGTTTTCTCTCATTGCCCAGCCTGACAGTTACATAAACAGTGTCGTATGACTGGGCCTTCTTATTCGAGAGAAAGCCAGATAGCTTGAGTATAGCAGGATCTCCCATTTGTACCTTCATCCCATTAAGGCAGTTACGTTTTATGAAGGTACATTGTGATCCCTGATCCAGTAATGCTGTTACAGTTTTGGATTTACGCCGTTTATCATTAACCACCACATCCAACACAGGTGTTGTGATAGAAACACAGGCCTTATCTCTAGGCTTTATTGAACATAGAATCTTCATAGTACTTCTGCAACAAACAAAATATAAATGATAGTACATCTAATAATGGCTTCTACAGGGATGGTGATGTCTTGCATATGTCAAGAGAAAAGTTATAACTACAGGCCACATATTTAAACTCACCATGTAATCTGCATCGCTGATAAATGGATAAAGTAGGACGAGAATCACCACAACATGTGTTGGTGGCCCATGACACACACCAAACTGTTGTTGTTGTTAAGGGCCCCTAGTGGTGGTGCAGTATTATCTGCTTTGCTGCTCCCCACAGGACCAGTATACTACATCTCCCCTTCTAAAAAGATCAGAGACAGTAAATTTTTATTTTACCAAAACTGTTAGTGTGGGCGACGTACACGTCCGACCTTCTGTAGCACTTAGCCTCTTCACCAGTTCGATATTTTCCAGCGGGGGTTTGATTAACTGCTGGAGCAGAATCCGTCGATTTCCCATAGGGGTTAGTTCAAGGGGTTTCCAGGAGGGAAAACGAAAGCATCTGTCACATCTATTGGTGTATCTTGAGATTCCACACTAATAGGGATTTCACTGGGGCTAAATGTACTTGTAGGATACTGTAGTCTCTTACACGTAGAGGACGAGTGAATTTGAGGATTCTTTCATGAGGGGTTGTTAGTAGCTGTGCACAAAAGTGATCTAATGAGTGAAGAGCACAGAGGACGTTTGCCAGTGTTGAACGGTAGATTCGCGATTTTAATGTCATTGTAACTGCCTTCCATATATTTAACCATTGAACCGCTCCACTTGACATTGCCTTGAGGGTTGTAGCTTGTTGTTCTGCTGCAGGCAATACCTTTGCTAGCCAAAAACTCCTGAAGTTCGTTACTCATGAACGAGGATCCCCTGTCTGAATGGATATAAGCTGGCATACCAAAAATAGAGAACAACTGTGAAAGACAACTAATAACAGTTGAAGCAGCATATTTGCACAGGGGAATACAAAGGGAAACCTTGAATATTCATCTACTATGTTAAGGAAATACCTATTCTGATTTGTGCTTGGTAGAGGTCCTTTGAAATCTATATTCAATCTTTCGAAAGGCTGGGTGGATTTTATGAGATGAGTCTTCTCTGGCTGATGAAAGTTTGGCTTGCACTCTGCACATACTCTGCATGCTCTGATCACTTGTCGCACATCTTCCACTGAGTAGGGCATGTTCTTTGATTTGACAAAATGGTACAGGCGTGTACTCCTGGGTGACACAAAGCCTTGTGGAGAGCTGAGAGTGATTGCAAATCATGACATGCTGCTCCACAGTGGGACCTAGAGAATGCATCAGGTGAGATGTTCTCTTGACCCGGTCGGTACAGAATATCAAAGTCATAACACGATAGTTCCATCCTCCAAGCGTAATATCTTGTCATTCTTTATCCTACTTTTGTGCCTCTTGTCGAACATATACATCACGGACCGTTGGTCAGTCCTTATGGTGAAATGTCTACCAGTTAAATAATGCCTCCAGTGGCGAACTGTTCTATGATGGCCTGGGCTTTCCTTTTCTACAGCAGCATAACATTTCTCTGATCCTTGAAAAGTTCTCGAAAAGAAGGCTACTGGTCGTCCTGCCTGAGATAAGACTGCAGCAATGGCAATGTCAGATGCATCCGTTTCCACTTCGCGAATGGTAGGGAGCTCATCAATGGCTTGAACTACTGAGTTTTTCAATGTCCTTTTGAGAGTATGGAAAGCGGCTTCAGCTTCCTTTGTCACAGGAAATGTGGTAGCACTCAATGGGCCGGACCTTTACTTGAATAGATGTAGATCCAATGTGAGTAATAAGCAAAGAGTAACCAAGAGTTCTTCGGAGTGACTTTTAGTCTTTGAGCATGGAATTTCCGTAAAGACGTCTAGTCCGTTCATGGTCTGGGAATATTGAACCTCCTCCACTACATAACCAAGGAAGCAAGCCTTTTAGCTGAAAAAGTGCACTTTTCCTCAATGTAACTGAAATTTTTCTTCTTGGCGGCATCCCAAAACTTATCATGGTTTGCCAATCATGTTTCCTCCTGGACTAATGCCACTAAATGGTAAACATTATCTAAATATGCGTAGGTTCCCATGAGTTTGCCTCCTTAATGAAGTTAATCCATAATTTCGTTGGAACAGGCTAACCCCATTGGTGACACCAAAAGGACTCTGGTAAACTGATACAGTCTCAAACTATCCTGAAACGCTGTTTATGGTTTATCCTTACATTCCTTATAGGTGACTTGATGATAAGGCACCTCTGCAGATCAAATGTGCTAAACACGTAGTAACTGATCAAATTTTGTTCACTGTATCGCCAATCGAGTAGAAGGGTACCCATCAAAATTGTAAATTTGTGATTTGTCTCATAGTAATCGCTAGCCAATTCCTCCGTTTTCCTATACCCATCTTTTAACAACAACACTGAATACCTCAGAATTTCTTCTGGGCATGAATCTAGAGCTCTTGCCTGGTCAAAGGCAGCGGCTAAGTCGAGAGTTTTATTCTCCAATAAACGCTGCCTTATTATTGGTGATTTGCAGGCCACTGATAAAAGCATCCCAAAGGACTCTTCAGTCACAATACGAGCAGGCCTGTCACTGCTTGAAGTGACAGTCCTTACCAAAAATTTCAGTGCTTGTAAAAGTATTCTCTAAGGACCATCAAGTCAGCTGGCGGCCGAGTTGCAAGCGATAGCGTGCAAAGATTACATTGTAGGTTAATATACAGAGACTTGAGGGTTTTGATAGCACTTCGTAGGTAATTTACACGCTCAGAAATAGCCTCATATATCTTAGGTGACACAAATTGATGAGCAGACTTAAGTTTTTACTAGATCTTCTTTAAGGAAAGGCTTCTCCCAATAAGTTTCGAACGTCTTTAAACCGGTGCTTACCATCCATGAGCAGTCCCCCCCCCGGGTTGATAAGCTTGGTCACAGTCAGCACTCAGGTTTCAGTAAACGCTTCCATGTTTTGATGTAGTCTAGAGCGCAGGATCACCACCCAGGTACCCAGGATCTATGTTCAAAAAATTGTTGTAAGAAACACAGGGCCTTATCTCTAGGCTATATTGAACATAGAATCTTCAAGTACTTCTGCAACAACAAATATAATGACTATACATCTAATAATGGCTTCTACAGGGATGGGGGGGGTGATGTCTTGCATCTGTCCAAGAGAAAAGTATAAACTACAGGCCACATAATTAAAACTCACCATGTAATCTGCATCGCCTGATAAATGGATAAAGTAATGATAGAAACACTTCACCATGTGTTGGTGCCCATTACACACACACCAAACTGTTGTTGTTGTTAAGGCCCCTAATGTGGTGCAGTATATCCAGCTGCTCATCCCCCCACAGGACCATATCACAACAACTAATTCAGCTTTAGGTAAGAAAGAATACCTGTTCATATCAATGGTCTAAGGAGTGGACAACTGACTGAGGCGGAGCTCACCGTAATTTCGACAGGAGCAATAATTGCCTTTTGCACTGGCCATTAATTTTGTCCACCAGCAACTTGGCCCTTTAAAACCAACATAAAGCACTCCACAAATTTTTCATAAGTCAAGCCTCGAGACAAGAAGTCACTGGGTTCTCGACACCAGGCATGTGATTAAAGGTTAACATAAGCTTAACCCAAAACTGTTAATTTCTCCAGCATTGATTGATATCCAGCGATTCTGTTTTGTACATACACAATCTTACTGTTACCAAATACCGAATCCATGTAAGGATACCTCGTTTAACAGAACCAAATTTCGGTGTCGCGATATTTATCTCTCGCCAATATAGTTTCTTATATAATTGGCTAATTAGACACCTACATAATTGGCCGTTAATTTTTAATTATTATACCCCAAAACTGAGTAAGGTGCTTGATTTGATGGAGCCACCTTAGCTTAGACAAAACAAATGGCCTATTACATAGAAGGTAAGCGACTGCTCCATATGCAAATTTTCGAATCATCGCAAAAATGTGGAGTACAATTTTCACCATCTTGACTGGCCGACATTACGGGGGAACTTCAACATTGTAATTACATATTCCCCTATTAGTTCTCTTCCAACCTTTCCAACAAATTCCTCAGGTATGGTTTCATCCCGAAGCACACACAGCTTCCATGCAGTCTTGTATCAAGAATTTTTCCTCATATGGTAAGTGGGGACACTAAGCCTAGTTGATCGAAGCATTTTGAAACTTCTGCAAGCAATACTCTCATGTATTTTATTGGGCATGCCTGTAACTCATAGACTTTAACGAAACAAGTCTCTCCCTCTGTGGCCCAAGTCATTCCCATCACATTATAAATATGGACACATTCAAACGTCCAGGGTTGTCTTTTATTTATTTGAACACTTAAACAGGACGAATTACTGTTGCCATTCCCTCAGGGCATATTTGCAACCTTGCATTATTTCATACCCCTGCGTATATGCTCTTTATTTTCCTCTTCCTAGACGTCACCCCCAGGAAATTGTCCACATAAAAATGTTACACCTAATTATTATTAATTACCATTACTCCACTCATGGACCCCCGTACGCTAAGGTGTGGCCTTTATCGTTGCCTGGAGTAGGAACGGACTGGAGGTAGCACCAAACAATACACTCCTTAAGCGAAAAGTCTTCAGGGACTAATGGGTCACTAGGATTCACGGTCCATAAGAACCTATTGCAATCCCCGGTCAGCCCTCCTGCAGACCCACTCTCAGAAAGCTTACTTAGTCTGTCCGTAAGGCATAATTTCTTAAAAACCCTGTAAGTTAATAGTATGTCTCCCAGTTTTCCGTCAACGATGGACCTGTCATCAAACAGTCATTCAAACTAGTTACACTTTTATTATTCCCTGGCACTACAATTAAACGCAATTCCTCAAGGAGTGGTCTTAATCCCTTCTTCACTCCGTGGTGTGGCAAATAGTACCATAAATCTGGTTTTGCTTCGGGAGTAACCTCCTCTATTGAATTCAATATTTAACTGCCATTAATTATATCATCGTAAGCAGTCCAACAGTTCTGGTGTCTTGCCAATTCCGTGTAGCTGAGCTTTAATATGTCCATACGCCATCCGGTAATTAGTGAAGGTCTGGATGGTTCAGCTTCGCACGGAATCTCACCCAGTATTGTCCAGATTCAAAATTTAACATCCTTCTGGTATTGTTTCATGAGTAAAGGAATCATCTGACTTTCTTCTCATTTACATTGATCCCAATGGCTGTCCAATTCCCCCATAATATTATACACAGGTTCAACTTCATCATCCTCTATTGAAGTATATTTATATGGGGTGATACTTCATGAGTAAGACAACCCGTAACTGTATTTATGGATATCCTCCAGTCATTCATTATCGGTAGCTAGGAAGCCTGCCATACACACGTACCTCCTGCTGTCCTTAGAAGGGTGACTCCGCATTCTTTGTCATACCCTATACAAAGTTGCATAATGGCCACTACCTTCAAAATAACTATTGGCCCACGAATCATATTTATACACAGAAGGTGCCAAATTTACCTTACTCGAAAGCCATTACAGTACGTTAAACACCAAGTCCTATTGTATATATTTTCTCTGGGAATCCTATCCACAATTACGCATTAGTACGTTTTCCTCTCATTGTAGCCCAGCCGGACCAGTTACAGAAACATGTCGTATGCTGGGCCTTCTTATTCGATAGAAAGCCAGATAGCTTTTAGTATAGCAGATCTCCCCATTTGTAAACCTTCATCCATTAAGGCAGTTACGTTTATTATCTGAAGGTACGTTGTGATCCTGATCCAGTAATGCTGATACCGTATTGGATTTAACGTCAGATTATCATTCATCACCACATCCAATCCCAGGCAAAGCTTACCTCAGCTAGGCCATCTTTCCCGACGTTAGCTGCAATCTTTAACGGTAGGGCTACTGTTGTGTCCGGGTTATTATCACTATCAGATACTATTGTTACCATCATTGCGATAATCTCCCTTACACATAGCTATGTGGGTGGTCTCCTTGTTACACTGATAACAAAAGTGCAAGTTAGCACCGGCAATCCCTTTACATTATGATTTCCTAGACACCTGATACATCTAGCAAGCTCCTTCCATCTTTCCACTTTAACAATCCCCATGAATTAATAGGCGATTACAGTTCTTAGAGAAATGAGTAAACCGATGCAGAAGGAACAAACTCTCTCCTATCTTTTGCCTGACCTCTAATCAATTTTCTATAAACCTCTAATTGTGGTACAACCCTCCACTTGCATGGAGGAGGAGAACCCACTATAAACTGGCAGCCAGTCACTATGATACGTGCCTCCGAAACCCCGAGAAAGTAGGTGGCTTAGGATTATTGATATTAGGAAAAGGTTATCCCTTTGAGGAACTTGGCAGGTGCACAAAGCACAAAAAACAAATCAAAAACACCAACAAACAAAAAAAAAAGCAAACACCCAAAAAAAAAAAAATAAAAAGCAAAAAAGCAGCACACAAAAAAACAGCAAAACGAAAAAAAAAAGCAACACAGCCAAGCATGCAGCAGCAAAACCGCAAAAGCAAACAAAAAGCAAACTGGGGTCAGTAGCCGTGGAAATACCTAGAGATATGGTGCTGGTCTGCAGTTTTGGAACAATTAGCTCTTGCCAGTCCCACTCTTCTTTTCTTCAACCTGAAAGTAACCCTTGTGATATCTGTTATATAACCACTCTAGTCTTGTGGTTCAATTACATTCTGAATCAAGGCACTCAACAACCACTCTGCTCCCTCCAGATCAAATTTATTACTCAAGTCTTAAGAGTGCTTTCAGTTTGATCCTAAATAGCTGTAAAGCTGATGCGGTTGTGGATCTTGCGTCATCATATTAGCCAAATTAGCTACTAGGTCCAGCCTACATTGCTCCAATTACCGAAAGTGACCTTCCAACAGTCCACTTGCCTCACTAATAGGAGTCCATCTACATTTGGGATGCAAGTATAGAACATGCGCAACTCCCTTTACTTGTCCCTTTAAATAGTATAATTTGGTACACTTGAAAGATCACACCCTATCATGTACGACGCTTTAAAGATAGACCAAAACTCCTCCCATTGTTTCTCCCGGATTAGAACACAAGCATAAATAATTCAGGGTAGTTTTGTATACGGCCCCCCCCTCTGACTTTTCCTTACTCGGTGACCCAACACCATTGTTTACACCACAAAACCTTTACCTTCTCCAAAGCCCTTAGATTTGGCAGGTCACAATGTGTCCTCCACTTCATAATTGTTGATCCAGCAGCCGCTCCCTTCAGCATCATCAGCACAATTCCTACAGCTCCTTTTTCATAGTCTATAACCACAATCTATATGACTCATGTCTATTTCCTAAGGCAACTAGGTGTAGCTTTAATTCAACAGGGTTTACCGTTTCTTGTCTCATTAACTCCCATACACTTCTTGTATGATTTAGTACATGACCCTTCCGAGCTTGAGTGACGCATTCTTTCTTTGCTTTTGGCATCCATGGACTTGCCAGTCGCACTAACTTCCTCAGACCCACCATGGTTAGGGAAATTATAATCACCCATTTACTACATAAGTAGACGCCCTTTAAGAGTAATATCTTGCACTTTAACTCTTGATATAAATCCTAGCCACCCATGTGCTAGCAATTTATTGGGCTAATTATCATCCACACACGATCGATTAAACTCGTGCACCCTACAAGAACACCACTTCTTCAATCAGTCACTTAATTATTAAGTAATTAATTCAATTAATTTTTTTCACATGATTGCATCGGTTCACAAGACCAACGGCAGAATATGGAAAAATTTTTCTGGTGCCTTACCTGTATGTCCTTCAACATTATTACATACCATTTATCTCATTGGAACAATCATATTGTATTACCGTAGTCAACCCCTTGTAGACATGTGAGAAAACTTAAAACCACCCCAGGTCGCGGCAAGTGTCAGTCCCCTCGCCCTCACATCTTCATCCATATCTAGTCCGAGACCAGTATGGATTGGATACACCCACAAGTACAAGTGCTACTAATTAATTGGGGACTGTATCGATTTAATATATAGTTTAGCGAATGTAAGGGGGGGGGGGGGTAGGGATACTACCTGGATACATTCCATCAAGGAGAAACTTTGTACATAATCCCACCACTTACCAGATGTTTCTCGGTGGTCACTTGAATGTAAGCTGGATCACACATAACCTATCAAAATTACAACATAACACAACTGCCAGCATAAGATTTGTTAATAACTAGAAGGGTTACTTAACTGTGGGTGATTGATACTCTCCTTATTTCTTTCCATTCACCATCTCATTTTCGATGTCCTGCTACAAACAACCCGACAATCGTTTCTCATTCCAGCAGGAGAAGGTATCCGTTGGTTTGTCCCGCTTTAAAAGTGTGACTCAAGGATGCTTCAACTTTCCTTCGTCTCGGGCACAACGAGGTCTAACGTGTTCACTTCGGAGCAAAACGACCTATTTTTCACTTCACGCATTCTCTTAACTATAGCGTTATTATCATTATTTACGATTACAATTCACTAGAAAGACGATTTAATGTCACATAATTAATTATAGCAATTAGAGATCACTTCCATTAAGATCAGAACCGATGAGTGATGATTATACCAAGGGTAAATATTCCCCCCGGGACACAGTCCCGGGACGATGCGTCAGTCAACCAACGGTCCTACCCCTTATTCACTCATTGTTACCACACTAATACCGTGGCCCGTAAATCACATCCCTCACACTCCACCAGGAAACAGTTACGACACTTCCTATTACGAAATATGAGGCCTATAATTAATCCTTAGGCCGCCGTGAATGCAATTTCGTGGTTCCATGCTTTGGCCAGCTTCCTCTCCCATCCTACAAAACACACCCGCACTTCCCCCCGCACTCCGCGCAATGCGCAAAGGGAACTCTTGGTACTACTCTATTTTCCCAAATACATTTTGACTCATATCGTGGCACATAAAACACCTATAGGCGCTATAAGTTTCGGAAAATTTAAAAATTTTCCCACATAGAAAATTCAAGAGGTTTGCTAGTAGAATTGGCAGTAAATCAGCCATTCCAATCATATGACGCTGAGTGTTGTCTGTGGTCACGTCAAACAAACGGGCTTCCACATGCATAAAATTGTCATTTTTGTGGAAATTGTGGTGTCACGCCCCTGTGCAGATATTCAAAACTAGCTACGAGCAAGTATAAAACAGGTGAATGTTTTAGGGTAAGCCCCAAATTATATAAATCGTGGACTAAAAAATCACAAGGTATTAAAAAAGAGGACAACATCAAAGCTGCTTTCATAGAAAAACGTGGAAGCTTTCTACAATCAGATGGAACAAAAAAAGTCTGGGCTGAATGGTACTGCCCTTGATACAGGCCATTTAGTCAGAAACTGGAAAGTGCTGGAGATGATGTCCTGGTAGTCAGAAAATGATGGGCTGATAGTGCGTCCTGGTAGCAGTAATGGTGAACTGGGAGGTGCTGTCCTTGGGAGACAGTAAAGGTGAAGCTGGAGATGCTGTCCTGGGAGACAGTATGGGGAAGCTGGAGATGCTGTCCAGGAGACGAAATGGTGAAGCTGAGAGTTTGTCCCAGGTAGTCGGGAAATTAAAACCAGGAGGAATACATATAAATGACACTCTATAGTTGACAGGACCATAGTAGGGAAACAGTGTAGTCAACGATAAGATAAAACCTATATTGCAAACAGAAATAACCACAGTAAATAGCAAACAAGAGTACTCCACTAGCAATAGTGAGGATATATTTACCAAAAACAACGATGGAGCTCCATTGTTGGTCGCTAGGGAGAATAGAAGTAAGACATGGAAACATTGCACCAACAGGGAAAACAGTCACGAGAACCCAAGGCAAACGGAAACCACGCCTGTGCACACACTATGCACTCGGTATCTGCTGGCATGGGGAAATCTTGAAAAACACAGGGGACGGAGCAACTATGACCACCCCAGAAAATGCCATTGCCCATATGACAACAAGAAAAATACAAACTCACCCCCTTCCTGCAAGCTTTTTCACCTGAACTGTGTACCCCTTCAGTACAGGAAAGACGTGCTAATAACTTAAATGCCAAGCATACCATCTAAAGGGGACAAAAAGATACAAAACATCCAGGCCATGGGAATACCTGGGTAGCAACAGCCACTCAAGAGGGAGAGGTTTTTTAGTGCCAGGAAGGAAAAAAAAAACTGGCAGGAAATGGCAGAAATCGTACACCAAATCCAGTCATTCCTGGAGTGGAACCACAGTCGATGGCCTCCACTCCAAACCAACAGATACAGATACTAATGCCGGAAAAAAAGTCCCCCCCCCCAGTACCAACAATACCACCAGTCCGATAACATTCTTCTTTGCAAATATACAGGGTCTAAAGCCAGCAACAAACAACAAAATACCTTTCATCCGTGGACTGCTTGCAGAGGCAAAGGCAATTTTCGCGGCTTTCACTGAGACCCACATAAAGGATCACTTGGACAACGAAATATGGATCCCAGGTTACAACCTATACAGATGTGACAGAGTGAACATGCAAAAGAGGGGGGGGGGGTTGGCCTGTACATTGCAGAGTCACTTGTTTGCACAGAACTGCTAAATGCCTCAAATGATGTAGTGGAAGTTCAAGCAGTAAAGGTCGAGAACCAAAACCTAGTCATTGTGGTAGTCTACAAGCCTCCGGATGCAACATCCCAGCAATTCCAGGAACAGCTGTTAAAAATTGACCACTGTCTGGAAAACCTTCCAGCTCCTGCACCCAACATCTTGCTCCTGGGGGATTTCAACTTAAGGCACCTAAAATGGAGGAATACAGCAAATAATATTGTTGCAGTAATAACACCAGGAGGCAGCTCTGATGAAAAAATCACACTCACACGAGCTTTTAAATCTCTGCACAAAATTCAATTTAAACCAGCAAATAATAGAGCCTACTAGACTGGAGAATACACTAGACCTCATCTTCACTAACAATGATGACCTGATAAGAAATGTCACCATATCAAAAACAATATACTCAGATCACAACATAATTGAGGTTCAGTCATGTATGTGCGGAGCCCAGACCGACATAATGAGATTAGTCACGAGGGAGCATTCACCAAATTCAACTTCAATACAAAAAATAAAGTGGGACCAAGTAAACCAAGTCCTAACCGATATAAGCTGGGAAGATATACTAAGCAACACAGACCCCAACTTATGCCTAGAACAGATTAACTCGGTGGCACTCGATGTATGCACAAGGCTTATTCCTCTAAGAAAAAGGCGGAGTAGATGTAAAACAGAAAGAGACAGGCGCTCCCTTTACAGGCGACGGAAAAGAATAACAGAGCGGCTAAAAGAGGTCAATATATCTGAAATGCGTAGGAAGACACTGGTCAGAGAAATAGCAAGCATCGGACTTAAGCTAAAAGAATCTCTTAGGAGTCAGGAATCGCGGGAAGAACTAAAAGCCATAAATGAAATCGAAAGAAACCCAAAGTATTTCTTCTCCTATGCCAAATCCAAAATCGAGAACAACGTCCAGTATTGGGCCCCTACTTAAACAAGATGGGTCCTACACAGATGACAGCAAGGAAATGAGTGAGCTACTCAAGTCCCAATATGACTCAGTTTTTAGCAAGCCGCTAACCAGACTGAGAGTCGAAGATCAAAATGAATTTTTTATGAGAGAGCCACAAAATTTGATTAACACAAGCCTATCCGATGTTTTTCGCCCCAAAATGATTCGAACGGGCACCCTTGGTTATGTAGTGAAGGAGGTTCAATACCCCAGACCTTGAACGACTATGCCCTCTACGGAACTTCCAATCCCTCAAGCCAAAAATACTCCAAAGAACCTTGGTCTCTTTGCTTTTACTCCAATGAACTACAATATTCAAGAAAAGCCGCCCAGGGTTGCTACCACATTTCCTGTGACAAAGGAAAGCAGAAGCCACTTTCCCTCTTCAAACAGGACATTTAAAAATTTAGAGTTAAGCCATCGATGAGTCCCTACCATTGTGTGGAAACAGATGCATCTGACATTGCCATTGCGGGAGTCTTATCTCAGCAGGACGAACCAGTAGGCCTTCTATTCTGAGAACCTTTTCAAGGTCAGAGAAGTGTTACTCGCTTGCTGTTAGAAAAGGAAGCCCAGGCCATCCATAGAAGCAGTTCGCCAACTGGAGGCCTTATTTTAACTGGTATGCATTTCACCATAGATCCTGCCCAAACGGTCATGTGTGATGTATATGTTCGACAGGATGCACAACAAGTAGGATTAAAGAATGAGAAGATATTATGCTGGAGGATGGAAACTGTCGCGTTATGACTTTGATATTCGTGTACCGAATGGGTCAAGAGAAACATTCATCTGATGCATTCTCTAGGTCCCACTGTGGAGCAGCACGTCAGATTTGCAATTCTCTCAGCGCTCACAAGGCTTTGTGACCACGCAGGGTTACACGCTCCTGTTACCATTTTGTCAAATCGCAAAGAAAATGCCCTATCCAGTGGAAGATGTGCGACAACTGAGATCAGAGCAAGCAGAGTATGTGCAGAGTGCCAACGCCACCCTAACTCTCATCCAGCTGAGAAAGACTCATCTCATTAAAATCACACCCAGCCCTTTCGGGATACTGAAATATAGATTTCAAAGGACCTCTACCAAGCATAAATCTCAGAATAGTTATTTTCCCTTACTTAGTAGATGAATATTCAAGGTTTCCTTTGTGATTCCCTGTGCAAATATGAGGCTTCAACTGTTATTAGTTGTACCTTTAACAGTTGTTCTCTATTTTTGGTAAGCCAGCTTTATCCATTCAGACAGGGGATCCTCGTTCATGTGTACACGACTTAGGAGTTTCTTGAGCTAGCAAAGGTATTAGCGTATTGCTGCAGCAGAACAACACAAGCTACAACCCTCAAGCAAATGGTCAAGTGGAGCAGTTCAATGGTACTAATATGAAGGCAGTTACAATGGACCTTGAAGTCGCGCAATCTACCTGTTTCTTCAAACACTGAACTGTCCTACTGATGCTCTTCACTCTATTAGATCATTGCTGTGCACAGCTACTAATGCAACCCTCATGAAAGACTCCTCTCGACTATTCAAAATAACCATCGTCCACTCTACGGAAGCCTCCGTGCCCACTTGGTTATGTTCATCTGGACCCGTTCTCTGAAGAGTCACTGTAGGATGAACAAGACGGATCCTGTAGTGGGAAAAGGTAGAGTCCTGAAGCTAATCCACATTACGCCCACATTTGCTACCAAATGGGGAAAAGAGTACTACAGTATCTATAAGACTTTAGCACCAGTTGGAATCCCCCATTGTTGTGGAATCACAGACTACACAATTATATGTGAACGATGCTTTGTTTTCTCCTGGAAAGCCCTTAAAGACTACCCTATGGAAATAGAGGATTCTGCCCACAGTTAGTAAAACCCCCGCTGGAAAATATTAAACCCTGGTGGAGGTCAAGGGTCGAAGGTCGGACGTGTACGTCGCCCCCCTAAACTTTTGGGGGATTACTGCTCTGTATTTTAAAAGGGGGGAGATTTGAGTGATACTGCCCCTGTGGGGAGCAGCGAGGATAATACTGCACCACCTCTCGGGGCCCTTAACAACAACAAAACAGTTTTGGTGTGTGATTCTCTTTCTTATATCCATATATTAGTGATGAAAATTTAATGGTGAGTTAAATATGGGGCCCTGTAGTTATAATTTTCTCTTAAATATGCAGACATCACCATCCTGTGAAGCAGTTATTGATGTCTGTATTTTATTTTGTTGTTGCAAAATACTATGAAGTTTTTCTATTTCAATAAGCCTGAGAAAAGGCTGTGTTTTATCACAAATGACCGGGGTGGAAAAGTTTTCTCACATGTCTCACGGGGTGGCTAGGGAAAACCCCAATATGATTGTTGTTCCAAAAAGTTATTTTATGCATTAATGTTGAGGAAAATACAGGTAACCCCAAAAAAATTTTCCCTAATCTGATACGAAATGTCCCCATATAAAAAAACAATATACTCAGA
The DNA here is from genome assembly GCF_026875155.1 of Cherax quadricarinatus. Taxonomy (NCBI): domain Eukaryota; kingdom Metazoa; phylum Arthropoda; class Malacostraca; order Decapoda; family Parastacidae; genus Cherax; species Cherax quadricarinatus. The sequence continues at coordinate 29,804 of NW_026505623.1, forward strand.
TCAAAACAAAAACGGGTTCGCATGTATGCACGGAGCCCCAGGACACAAAAACGAGATCATCACGAGGGAGCCTTTACAAATTCAACTTCAATAAAAAGAACTAAAGTGGGTTTAAAGAAAAACCAAGCCCAAAAAACGATATAAGCGGTAAGATAGACTAAGAACACAGCCCCAACTTTGCTAGAACAGATTAACTCGCTCTGTAAAGGAAGGAAGTGAATGTGGCAAGTTTTTTTTTGACTACATCACCAACGTTTGGGTTTACCTTGGTTATAAGCTGCCATCCCGGCAACTTTGGTGGAGGTGCTCCATCTTTCGTCTACTTCCTGAAAAAGATGACTCAATTTCTTGGTTGCCCCTTTGTATGATGTAAGTAGGCAACCCCTTCCCGAGGAAGCAATGTTCCGTGAAAAGATTTGGGAATGTGTCCCTTGTAGTGAGTTATTACAATCTTTGTCATAAGATGGTAAGATTTTTATGCATCGGCATAACTTTAGCAAGGTGGCTCTCTATTTGCTTTTAAACCCTCTCAAAAATTTTTTATGTATTGGGGGTGTTGTGTATCGGTCTTGTTTTTTGCAATTGCTTTACTGCCCCCTTTGTGGAGTGGGCTAGTCTGTTGTTTTTGTGTGTGTGGGATGACCCCCGTGCCATGCTCCCGCTCCATAAAATGTGAAGGCACGCGATAGGGACTTCTTGCAGTTCTTGATGAAACGGAGTTCACGAGTCTGGGCCTGGGGCAGCAGTGTCATGGGAATTATCATTAATTGCCTCTTCAAAATCTTGTGGAGTCTGCCAAATTAATATCCAAGAGTTTTGGGGGCGATGACCAAATTTTGGTTTCGTTCACAAAGAAATTCATTTGAATGTCGACCCTTTAGAGTGGCAGTGAACTGCTGAACACGGAGTCATATTGGGACCTTAGTTTCTCACTGATTTCTTGGCTATCATCTGGTTATGTCCCATCCCGCCTAAGCAAGGGCCCAATACTGGATGTTGTTTTTTCCCCTGTAGATTTGGCATAAGAGTAGAAAGTATTTTGGTATTTTTCAATTTCTTTTATGGTTTTAGCTCTTCCTGTGATTCTGTCTCCTATAAGATCCTTCAGCTTAAAGTTCGATATCTGCAAATTCATTGCCCCTGGTGTTCCCTTGTATTTCAGATATATTGACCCCTACTCAAGCAGCTCTGTGACCTCTTCGCCTTCATCTGTGTTGGAACGTCTCTTTCTAGTTACATCTTCTCTTTTACTTAATGGAATGTGGTCTTGCGCAGATCTCAAGAACCACAGGATTTCATTTTTTCAGGCAGATGTTTGGGTCATGTTGTTTAGGATATCTTCCCAGCTTGTTACCATTTAGGACATGGTTTACTTGGTCCCATTGTATGTTTTTGTTTATTGGAAATTGAATTTTGTGAAGAGACATAGCCCACTCACAAAAAAAACTAATAAAAAAAAAAAAAAGGTGGCAGTTTAAAGCAATTGCAAAGAAACTACAGACCGTACATAAACATCCCGTACCATATAAAATCCCTTGAGAGAGGGTTCTATGAAGCAAGATCAACCATCCACCTAGATACCCATCATTACACAACCCAGTGCAACACGGGTTTAGAGCAATTCGCCCCAGCCTGTCCCAGCTACTGTACCACTATGACAAAGTCCTGGATGCTGTAGAGGAAAACAAAATACAGATGTTAATAGTATACACAGACTTGCAAAGCTTTCGACAAGTGTGACCATGGTGTAACAGCACACAAAATGCAGGATAAAAGGGAATAATGGGGAAAAAGTTGGTAGATGGATTACAAACTTTCATAAATAGAACACAAGAGTAATAGTAAACGGAGTAAAAGTCCCGGACAGCCACGGTAATAAAAAAAAACTCTGTTCCACAAGACTCAGTACTCGCTCCATTCTATTCCTCATCCTCATTTCTGACATTGACAGAGAGTAAGCCATAGCCTCTGTGTATTCCTTTGTGGGATGAAACCCGGATCACCATGGCAGTGACCTCCATCGATGACACTGCGAGACTCCAAGCAGACATCAACAAATCTTCGAATGTGGACACTCTTAAAACAATATGAAGTCAGACGAGGAGAATTTCAACTACTCAGATATGGGAAAACTTGAAGAAATTAAAAATGTGTCAGGGTATACACTAATTCTAAATAGAGCAGAAAAGTAATGTGAAGAACCTAGAGAGTGATAATGTCCTGAGGATCTTCACCTTTATAAAGACCACAACAATGTATCTACCTCATCCACTAGGAAAATGATAGGATTGATAATGAGAACCTTCAAAACTAGGGATGCCAAGCCATGCTGATTTCTTCAAATCACTTGTGCTCTCTCGGCTGGAAATACTGCTGTACACTAACGGCCCACTTTCAAGGCTGGCGACATTGCAGGACCTGGAGGAGTGTAAAAGAACTTTCTGGCACAACATAAGTGCGATAAGGCACCTACCCTACCTGGAAAACGGTTGAAGTCTTGATCTGTATTCCCTCAAATGCAGGCGAGTGAGATTACATCATAATATACACTTGGAAGGCCCTGGAGGATTGGTACCATACTGCACACGAAAATCACTCCCTTTGAATGCAAAAAGACTCGGCAGGGGATATTGCAACATTCCCCCGATGGATAAGCCTGGTTGCACTAGTTACACTGAGAGACAAAACACAATAAGTGTCTGGGGCCCCAAGACTGTCAATTGGGTCTCAGCATACATACGGGGCATACCAAATAATGACCACTGGCTGTCTTCAAGAAGGCATTAACAGGACACTAAGCCAGTACCGACTAACTGGGCTGTGGTTCGTCACTCAGGCTGCGTGCAGCCGTATAACAGCCTGGTTGATCATACCTTGATCGACATGGAAGCCTGGTTTCAGACGGGCCGTGGGAGCATTGACCCCTGTAATCCAGGTAAACTCCAGGTGCAGTAGTGTCAGCCTGACTAGCAGTATAATAAGCAATTGTTGTTAGGATCATGTGTTCATTTTATAAAAAGGTTATGTACAGAATTTGATGTTTGCAGTTTATCAATATATATATAGTATAAAAGATAAGTGTTAATGTTGTGGAAAATAATGTATTTTCGAAAAAAATCCGTGTAATTTTTTATGAAAATTAGTGTTAATACACTTGTATTTAAAAAATTAATTTGTTAGATGGAAAAATGAAACCTGCGTTGTTGGAACCAGAGTTGCCATTGTTTTTTTGAATGTGGATTCCAGCATGTTAAATGTAATGTGCTTATTATCGTTTACTCTAGGGGTTATATTGGGCTTAAAACCCCTCAAATAGGAGACCAAAATTGTTGGATGTGCATTCCTGCATAACTTGAGACACTAAGCAGGATAGACAGGACAGCTCCAGGAACCTCAGATAAGATGCATAAATGTAGACAGGGAGGTTTTTGAGTATGTACCAGTAAAGCTCCAGAACAAATTGTGTGAGTGTTATGAATTATAATTTCTCTTCGCTTATATAAATGTGTATATGTGATCATTTATTAATTTAATATTACAGTCCACAAATTTATTATTAAATTTTACCAGATTATTCATTTATTATACATCTAAAGGGGAAAACGCTAAACCCGGAGGGATTATACAGCGCCTGGGGGGGAGGGGATGTGGAAGGCATTCAGGCTTATTCGGGGACCACTGGAGCACGGATCCAATTCCCTAAAATCAAGAGCCCTCACCAACATCAAGGAAACCTTTCCCTGAAAGGTTTAAAATTTTACCAGAATTCTTGGATGATGGTACATTTTCATTTGCAATTAATATAGGTCTATGAGCAACTTGTGGAGAGAGATTATGGAAGCTATCGAAGGGGCGACATTTTTGCGACCTAGGTGTCCCAAAATTCCTAATGTTGTCTATGTAACTTTGACAAAATAATAAATTTCTTTGTTACCATTTACTGGTATGACGGCGTGTCAGGATGTCAGCGGGCTCGTTTGGTGCTCCGGGTTATCTGTGTTTTCACGGTCGCTTTACGTGCTAGAACTTTAATTTGTGTCACCAATCCTATACGACATCCTCTAGCGCCTGGAACCAAACTTGGGCGGAAACATTATTATACTGAGTCAAAAAAGGAGAATTAGTGTGCACTTACCTAGCAGAGTTTACTGCCATGAGGCGGAATCATAGGCCTGTTGTCCCATGTGAAAAAAAAAATAATAAATATTGAACTTTTCATGTCAGAGAAAGAAAGTCCCCCGGATAACATTGGAGTATACATAGTGTATAGTGTTATACTACAGTGGTCCCTAGTATATTGATGATGATGGCTAAAGTGTCATTTGAACAAAGGTGAATTTGTTAAATGAATTGATAAGCCTATATAGGCGGTGCCAGAAGTCGCCAGAAAACTTACCAAGTTCAGCAGTTTTAATAATCTTTCTGGCCTGCTAGTGTACCTCGCATATAATTTAGTGATACCATGCATAGCAGAATACAGTGTTGTAGTAGCAACTAACCAGTATTTATAATGGTCCTTAGTGGAGTGGAGTGACTTTCATTAGTTTCTTTTCTTGAAAATACCAGACGTTACTTGGAATTTCATATAACCTGTAGTTACCAGGGTCGCAATATACACAACGAGAAGAATTATTACTACAGAAATATGCGTCCTTCCTCCAAAATTTGCACCAGTCATCTATAGTGATATTTAGCTTTATTGTAGGTGAGACGGAAAAAAAAATGAAAAGCTAGATACACAGCGATTGATAAACAAGGGTTGGGATCGGACCGTTCGTCCCACTGTAGGAGCTGCAGCAGTCAATGATTTCTTCAACACGCAAGTTTTACTTTTGTATCATGTCAAATCACAATATTACAGGCGTAGATAATTTCCCAGTAGATACCTTCAGTGTTAGCTCAAAATCACCGAACAGTATGTTTTAAATAAGTGAACCCACTTAATCAGTCAGATCGACTGGTCCCAACCATTGTACTGTCCAAAAACCTTGGACTGGTCCGAAACCTTGACTGATCCGAACCCTTGACTGGTTTCAAACGTGTTTCGTTGCGACAATAAAGCAGACTGTAAAGGATTGGGGTGTAGGGCGCCCTTATAACACAAACATTTAAAAATCAGGAACGTGACGGTAAGCTGTCCAATATACAAAACAGTTTGAAACAGAAAATACAAATAGCTTAGAGCTTCCATTTAAGGTTAATAATAAGAATATTCAAGAGGTTGCTCCTTGAATTGCAGTAAATCAACCATTCAAATCATTATGAAGCTGGTGTGTAGTCTGTGGTCAGTCAACAAACGGGCTTCCACATGGGATAAATTTGTCATTTTTGTGGAAATTGGTGTCACGCCCTTGTGCAGATATTCAAGAACTAGCTACAAGCCAGTATTAAAACAGAGAGAAGTGTTTTTGGGTTGCCAAATGAGGAAAATCTGTGACTAAAATCACAGGGTATTAAAAAGAGTACACATCCAAAGCTGCTTGATATAGAACCTGGAAGGGCCTTTTCTACAAACAGATGGGAACAATAAAAAGTCTGGGCTGAATGGTACTGCCTTGATACTGGCCATGTAGTCACAAACATGGAAGGCTGGAGATGACGTCCTGGTAGTCAGTAAATGTGGGGCTGATAGTGCTGTCTCTGGAGACAGAAATGGTGAAGCTGCAGGTGCTGTCCAGGGGAGACAGAAATGGTGAAGCTGGAGATACTGTCCCGGGGAGACAGTAATGGTGAAGCTGGACGATTTTGTCCAGGTAGACGGGAATTTTACACAGGAAGGAATACATATAAATGACCTCATAGGGGACAGGCGCCCCCCCCCAAGTACGGGCCACAGTGTAGTCAAAGTTAAGATAAAACCATATTGCAAACTTTGAAATACGCAGGAAAAAGCAAACCAAGAGGACTCCATTAGCAATAGTGAGGATAAAATTACCAAGAACAACTGGTGGGAGCTAATTGTTGGTGCTAGGGAGGATAGAAGTAGACAGGGAAAACATGCACCACAGGGAATAGGTCACCAGAAACCCAAGGCAAGCGGGAAACCAAGCCTGTGCACATACTAGCACTTGGTATCTGCTGGCATGGGAATCTGGAAAAACAGATGGGTATGCAACCTATGACCACCCTAGAAAATGCCATGCCCATATGGACAAGAGGAAAATGCAAACTCCCTTCCTGTAAGCTTTTTTTCACCTGAGAAATGTGTACCTCTTAAGTACAGGAAAGACTGTGCTATAACTTAAATTTGCCAGGCATACCATCTAAAGGGGACAAAAAAGATACAAAAAAACCCAGGCCATGGGAAAAACATGCGTAAGCACTGGCCACTCAAGAGGGAGAGAGGTTTTTTAGTGCCAGGAAGAAAAAAAAACTGGAAGGAAATGGCAGAAATGTTCACCAAATCAGTCATTTCCTGGAGTGAACCACAGTCGATGGCCTCCACTCCAACCAACAAGATACAGATACTAATGCCGGAAAAAAAATCCCCCCCAGTACCAACAATACACACCAGTTCCGATAACATTATTCTTTGCAAATATACAGGGTTCTAAAGCCAGCATACAAACAAAAATACCTTTCACTGACTGCTTGAAGAGGCAAAGACAATGTTCGCGGCTTTCACTGAGACCCCACGTAAAGGAATCACTGTGGACAACGAAATATGGATACCAGTTACAACCTATAAAGATGTAGACAGAGTGAGCAGGCAAAAGGGGGGGGGTTGGCCCTGATACATTGCAGAGTCTTGTTTTGCACAGAACTGTTTAATGCCTCAATGATGTTAGTGGAGTTTTAGCAGTAAAGGTCGAGAACCAAAACCTAGTCATTGTGGTAGTCTACAAGGCCTCCAGGATGCAACATCCCAGAAATTCAGGAAACAGCTTGTTAAAAATGCACCACTGTCTGGGAAAATCTTCAAGCCTCCTGCAATGCAACATCTTGCTCCTGGGGATTTCAACTTAAGGCAACTAAATGGAGGAAGTATAGCAAATAAATTGTTGCAGTAATAACTCAGGAGGGCAGCTTGTGAAAACTCACACTCACACGAGCTTTAAATCTTGCCACAAAATTCAATTTAAACCAGCAATATAGAACCTATAGACTGGGAGAATACACTAGGACCTCATCTAAGTATCATTAACAATGATGATCTGATAAGGAAATGTCACCATATCAAAAACAATATTACTCAAATACAACATAGTTGAGGTTCAGACATGTAGCGTGCAGCTCCCAGGACGACAAAATGAGACTAGTCACGAGGGAGCATTCCACCAAATTCAACTTTATTTAACAAAAAACATGGCTGGATCAGCGCCTATCAACAGGCTGTTTCTGCTGGCTGCACGCAAAAACAGCGTTCTGAGGCGCAGACCGGCTGATCAGGAACTGACTTTAGGTGCCTTGTCCAGTGCCAGCTTGAAGACTGCAAGGGAGTTGTTGGCTAATCCCCCTTATGTGTGCTGGGAGGCAGTTGAACAGTCTCGGGCCCTGGACACTTATTGTATGGTCTCCTAACGTGCTAGTGAGGGACACCCCTGCTTTTATTGGGGGGATGGTGCATCGTTCTGCCAAGTTTTTCTTTCTGTAAGTGAGTGAGTTTCGTGTGCAAGGTTCGGTACTAGTCCCTATAGGATTTTCCAGGTGTATATAATCCTGTTTCTCTCACCTCCTGCGTTCCAGGAATACAGGTTTGAGGAAACCTCAAGCGCTCCCAATAATTGAGGGTCGTTATATCTCCGTTATGCGCTACCGTGAAAGGTTTCTCTGTACATTTTCTAGGTCGGCAAGTTTCACCTGCCTTGAAGGTGCTGTTAGTGTGCAGCAAATTCAGCCTAGATAGAACAAGTGACCTGAAGAGTGTCTATGGGGCTTGGCCTCCCTAGTTTTGAAGGTTCTCATTATTCCTTCCTGTCATTTTCTAGCAGATGCACGATTGATACAATGTTTATGGTCTTGAGGTAGATCTCCGACATGATCATCCCAAGTCTTTGAAGTTGGTGTTTCGCTCTATTATGTGGCCAGGACATTTGTTTTGTACTCTGATGAAGATTTAATTTCCTCATGGTTACCATATCTGAGTAATTGGAATTTC